>ATSW01082553.1:0-11692 GCA_000444245.1 Botryllus schlosseri
CATTGAACCGTGCGATTTGCTTGTGTCGACACCATATAGGACACTATGGTACAACCCACTTATTGTATTTTGATTTGCATGGGACGAGGTCATGCTGGTATGGTACGAGAACGGGAGCTATATACATCGCCGTAAATTCTCGAATATGGTGGCAACCTAACTTGAATAAGAGTCTTTGTTATAAACAAAGATTCGAAATCGAAAGATATTCATAAGAAGGCGTGTGGTAACTTACGATTGCATCGTTCCGGAGTGTGATTCACGTGATTAATGACGTAATGGTACGATAACATTCAGCTACCGTCAGCGAGCGAGCTTCAGTTTAGTTTCTTTTCACTTCAAGACCGAAATTAATTTATCGTATTGTTTGAGCATTTGTCTATTTATCAGAGCGAGGTAAGTTGTGATGTTTATAAGTTACATGGCGTTATAAGCTATGTTACATCTTTTTTCAGACAGAAAGTGTAAAATAGGATGTCTTATGGGCAAGGCGATCTCACCCCTGGTGGGTTTGGCAGCGGCAGTGAGCAAAGTTCGTATCAGAACGATGTTCCGAAAAATGATTTCCCACGTTTGACAAGAGTCGTAAGCTCCAACATACAGAAAATACAACAAAATAGTGAGTAGATAATATAGTAATCTAATGCAGGCTACATCATCATGATTATAAGATGGTTGCCTTTTGTGTTTCACTGTTTTGTTATTAGTTCCAGACGATTTTGCTGACAATTGGGTTAGGGATGTAGGTTAGCTTGGTTAGGGTTGGTTAGGTTTAGCGCCTGGCTAGGTTTGATGAGTTGGTGGTTTTACCGACTAATGTGCATCAAAATAACTTGAATGGCGCACTGGATGGCGCCTACACCGTACATCCCCTATGGAATCTCAGCTCATTTTTTGGAATAAATCCTGTTTTACGAGAGCCTTTCTGCATAGAATAATTGAGTAATTGAACACAAAGTTCTGCTTGACGTTGCCACCAATTCCACTCTGGCCGTACATCTACAACATGACGGAAAAAGCTAGTCGCAAATGCTATAAATTGATATCAGCTAGAGTCTATTATCGTCACACATTGATATTGTCATTACCATCATGTAGTTTATATTGTTTTGTAGGGATGATGGCACTTTCTTGTATGCATTTGGCTTGGGTGAAATTGGTGACAACGTCACGACGCGCAGCTTTTCGTTTAATTACTCAATTAGGCTGTTCTATGTAAGAAACCCTTCTGTCACGCCCTACTCATTGCCGTAAAAACCACTGTTTCTAGTCTGGGCGTTTGGAAGGCACCACTTTTAACTAACTTGAACCGCCAGAAAATTTCAAGCTTTTCTGGATTAGAATTAGAATTATAGGTACAGTTTTTTTCCAAATTAGATTATATTTAGAATTCTTGAATTACTGAAAACTTGCACCTTGAATCAAGTTGCGGAGCTCATATCAAATCATAGTTCAATCTCCAGGGCATGAAAATAGCAGATGTCAGTATAGCAAGCTTGGCCTGTTTTATCATAATACAGTTCACCTGTAGCATTTACAGGACGACCAGAAATTAGATTAGAATTGAAATCATTTCAAACCATGGACCTTGGTAGATCTCAACATAGCCAAAGTAGATGATCTTGAAATCACCAATCCCTTCTATGTGAATGTGACTAAATTGTGTCTTTCTAAAACTCTGTGGTATGCAGCTAATAAAAGGTTTGGAACCACTGCAGTAACCAGAGCTTACACCAACCGTTGGTCAGGAAGTAATGTGTAGGAACACTCAAAGGAGCACTGAATTTCAGATAAGATATTTCCATAATATGTTGAAACACTCTCAAATTCTGTGATACATGCATGCACCAGTTCGAAAAATATTCATGACACATGCAGGTTTGACAATAACAGGGATGGGCAAACTGCGGTTCTTTCAGCCTTTTATTGTGGCTTGTTAAAGATTGCACATGCTTTTCGCCATTTTGCTAGAGAGGTTTAACCCGATTATAAATTGATGGATTTTATTGCGTATTAAAACATGGGTATTGTTTTCTTTAAATGGTTTACGCAAGAATTATAAGATTTAGGGGAAGGTGGCACTACAGGGTCTAGAATTTACAATTGAACTCGCGGATCGAGATTACATGAACGTTTTACCCGCAACAATGGATGCCTGGTCATCAATCAATGATAAATCATTGTATTCAACAATGAACTTGATAATTAATTACACCAGCACAGCTCGCAATCATTTCCGGGCTAGCAATGGTAAACACGGCTCTTCCATTTGTATTGTAAAGGCTAGCAATAACTGCAGACTTAAGCCAAGAAAATGTCGTCGAGATTTTACCGAGCTGAAATCTTCCTTAAATTTTCATCAGCAATTGAAGGAATTGCTCCGCACTGCTTTGGCGTCATAACAGCCTGATTTCAAACACCTCACAGCCCTTTATTCGATGGCCTTTATTTCATTATGACACCCAAATTCGTGTTTTAGGATTTTTTTGTTGTGGCTCTTTTGAATCTAAGACTTTTTATAAGCGGCTCGCGCAGGAAGCAGGTCTGCCCACCCTGGACTATAATATCAAAATGTACAGCCAGGATGTAGGTTACGTAGCGGATTACTAAGCCCCACTCCTCAACTTGATCTGTATCGACTAAGTGTATTGATCAGTGCTAACGTTGTTCGTGTTGTAAGCTACTGCGATGTAAATGACAGATCGAAATATGCAACAGATTTGAGTTATGGAATGGATTTTTCAGTGCTCAAAATCAACTGATTGTAGTGTTGTTGCCAGACTGATTGTGAGGGTATTAAAATTAATTCACTGCATTGTTTTCCAGCAAATGACATCACTCGGATGGTGGAACAGCTTGGATCGCCTACTGATTCGTCGGATTTGAGAGATCGATTGTAAGCTTGTTAAGCATTTGAAAGGCAGGGGGCAAATTGAGATCGTAGCCCTCCTGAAATGTTTCAAGAATTAATCAATGCTTTTTAATCAGAGCTTCTTTATTTTGGGTCCACATTCAAGGACCAGTTTTTCTTCTCATTGGGCCTATAATTCGGCATTGTAATGGTTCATTCTACATCTGCTATTCACATCTGTCTAGTTGACTTATTTCACTAGTTTACATTTGTTTGTATGTGAGCATATAATCTTGTGGGTTCCGGCTTGATGAACAGATCTTGAGGATCATAGCTGTAGATGATGGTATCGATTATAAATATGAAATGACGACGACCATGGGCGCCGAGTTACGGGGTCGCGGCCACCACATACAAAATGCTTAAGCGCCCAAATAATTTGTATTCCGTGATTAGTAATCAGACAAGCGAAGCGACCTCTATAAAGACGTCGATTTCGACAGGCGTGCGCTGAGAAACGCCAGCTCCTCTCTCGACCAGACTACCTGATTCACGTTCTTCTCTAAATTAAATTGTATTTGCATCCATATTTGTTAACAAAATAATTCTTCAGTTAGTATTTTTATTCGGAGCGCGAAGTTTGACAACTTGTGTTTGTGTATGCCTGCGAATTAAAAGTCATTTCTGTCCATTTTCATTTCTCTAACAAGACTTTGCCAACATTTATCAGGAAATACAGCAATGCAGCTTAAACGCTTTTAAAATGAGCAAACAGTTGTCGCGATGTCAGACTCGGAACCCTTTATGTTGTACGCAAGTTTCGAATTACTGATTAGATGCGCGCTTTCTCGTTTGCAATCATCTGTAGGCTACCAATTCTTGTCTGTTTTATGCACTTGTATTCCCGCGATGTCAATTGTCAGTATTTGATTTGTTATTAATACTGCGCGTTAGGGCTGTTCAAAAATAACCTTTTTTCTTGAATCTTGTTGGCTACGTGATTAAATTGTTAGGTTGCCTTAAAAAATGATGCACACCAAATTTGAATTCATTCCAACCAATATTCGCGGGCTACGTAGAGTTTGAAAATTCTGAATTTGCCCAAAAATGCAAAATTTTATTTTTTTCAAATTTTTCTGCCAACCCCATGAAACTGTTGGGCTGTCTTCAAAAACCATGCAAAACAAATTTGACTCGATTCAAAGCCGTAGAAGCGGAGTTATTCCAGTTTTTCGATGATAATTCTTGGATTATCCACCAATCAAGGATAATCCCAGAATTATCGAATTATCAAATTCAAAATTTTCAAACTGTACGTAACCCGCGAATATTGGTTGGAATGAATTCAAATTTGGTGTGCGTCGTTTTTTAAGGCAACCTAACAATTTAATCACGTAGCGAGCAAGATTCAGAAAAAAAGTTTATTTTTGAACAGCCCTACTGCGCGTTGGTACAGTGCACGGCGTTGAATTATGTTGTCAAATATTTATGCAACGTGAGATTCTCGGTGGCGCAAATTCTGAATTCATTCGATTAGTTTGAACGGGAACCTTCTATGTTCCAATAAACTTTATTGCTTGACGGACGCTACCGAGTGCAACAACGTCGCGGATCGAATTTCAAACCATCAAGATTTGGATTTCTGTTGATAAGTTTGCGGCATGCGCCCATATTGCTCTTGCAGCAATGACACATGGATAAATAAAATCTCGCCATTTCACTATCAAATTCGACAGGCGGATTGGGGCATACGTAGGCCGCAGGCTGATATTATTCAGTGCGTTGTCAGTATTAAAAACCCTAGGTGTGCAGCCAGGGAACTTTTCATTTAAAACTTGAAATCCCATGTATTTAATGCCAATTCAATAATTGGTATTATCGGTCGACGGTTGGTGCTGCCAAGTGCCAAGTAGCGAGATTCATTTGTATGCTAAATGGGTCACTGACATCTGATGTGCGCTATCGTCGCTGGTTTATTTAGCGCGTCCGCATGTTGGCATGTACGCTATAATCGCTGGCCTGAACTATCACGTGCACCAGGCCAGGCCTGATATCATCATCAGCCTGAACTATCAAGTCTACAGCAGGCCTGGCGCATGCGATGACATCGGTGTCCTAAACTGTAGTGTCTGCTACAGGCCTCGCATGATTTGCCTGCTGTCTCTACTTATGCGATTATTATGTTATACTGGCTTAAGACTGACACCGTGAAATTGAATAGCCTTGAATCTGCGCTATTGGCCACGAACATACTCGAAAGCGCTAATATTAAATCATCAGAATATGTGTGTTGAGGCCGAGTTATCAAAAGATGGACAGCTAGCCACCTCGTGTAAAGATAAAAGTTGCCGCCAATGGTTGCCATTCTACGTTAGAATTCGATACCGTAGTGATAACTACACACTAATATCATTGTGTCAAAGTGGCCATGTTATTTTTTTGTTTAAGATACTCTTAGAGGTGCAGAACTTGGATACAATTGAATAATATATTCGTATTGATATAAGCAGAATCGTTTTGGTTGACAATCATCAGGGGTGTAATCGTCAGTCAGCAACTAGTCTGTTGATATGCAAAGCTGTTTTCAATTCTCTGCTAGTTGCTGATGATTACCCCTTATGAATGTCAGCCAAAAAGATTCCGGTATATTTCAACATGTATGTATTATTTAATTATAAAATATTTCACATACAAATTTGCTTGATGTTACTGTACTGGTTGACTGTTATGCAATAAAAATTTCTTCTCTCTTTTAGGAGTCAACGAATTCATTACACGAATCAGTTAGCGAAAGATACTGCCCGATTTTTGAAGAACATCAAGGACATGCCTCCCGCTTATCCCTCGTCGGAGCAGGTATGGGCAAAGTTGAAAACGATATAATTTTCAGATTTTCAAAATTATATCAAAATTAGAATTATGTCTAGTTTTTTTTCTGAATTGGATTAAAATCGGAATTATACCTAAAAAAATTTCCAAGTTACATGTGAGTTCCCAATTCGCTAAAGAGATGCAACAAAAAAAATGAGGTTGGCAAATGTCTGTACACAAAGCTTGGCTCGTTCCACATTGTCATCCTGCAGCATTTTCTGGAAAACACATATTAGATTAAAATTAAAATTGGATGATAGAAATATTTCGCAAATTATATTACTTGCATTCTAATTAAGCAACTGGAATTATCTATTTATCCAAGTTTGGGTATCGACATGCAGGGTTGTACTGACTCGAGTCAAGATTTTCTGATGACTCGACTTGACTCTAGTCATTTTTTCAAACTCAACCACACTATTGAGATTTCGTCTATTGGCACTGGTACCTGAAAATGCGACTAGAAGCTGCTAAAGGTGACGAAAATTAGTATATTATAAATGTGAACCATTCGATATCACCAAACAGAGCTATAAAAAGTGGGTTTAACAAGACTTTAACTGGAAACTGAGCACTCAACACAATGACTTGGACTCGGAGTCGACCCGCTGCTCGCTGACTTGGACTCAGACTTGACTCGGTAGTGAATTGTAAATGACTCGACTCGAGTCAATACTATAAAAGTGAAATTGACTTGTGACTCGGAGCCTTGTGACTTGGCTGCAACCCTGTCGAAAAAACATCAAATGCCACATTTATTTGCAATTGAAATTATGACTTTTCTCTCGGCAGAGGCATCGTAAGACTCAAATTGAAAGACTGACCGGCGATTTCAGCGACAGCCTCAACAGATTTCAGACCGTCCAACGTGACGCGGCCGCGAGAGAGAAGGAAACGCTGGCCCGCGTACGGGCGGCTAGCGCCAGTCAGGACCGAGCGGGTGACGCCCTTATCGATATAAGCGGAGGGTGAGACATTGTTTCGAAATCAGGTTTAGTTGAGAAATATTCCTCATGATCATCACCGATAACTGTTTCCCGTGAACATGTCAAAATTTATGATTTTTCATGTGATTTCATATCATATTTCATTTCAACTTCAATAGTAATAGTTACCACATTATTGGTGTTTCATCTGTCACAACGGGCCAGAAACGGTGACACTAGGATCATAATACTCTTACGACGGCACTTCTACGCGAGTATCGACCAGGTTTATAACGACTCGAGTCAATTTGTGTATAGACTCGACTTGCACTCGAGTTATCGACCTGTACTCGCGTCATTCTGCATGACTGGACACATTCTATATGACTTATTCTTTGTTCAAGTCACGTATATCAGAACCAGGGTTGTAACCAAGTCGCAAGGTTCCAAGTCACAAGTCAATCTCACTTTTATATTTTTGACTCGGGTCAAGTCGAGTCATTTTCAATTCGCCACCGAGTCAAGTCACCTAGTAGAGGATCGAGTCCGAGTCCAATTCATTATGTTCACTGTTCAGTTTTCAGTTCAATCTGGTTAAGCCCCCTTTTTTCAACTCTGCTCAAGTAATATAGAATGGCTAGGGGTTCAATTCCTATTTGCAGTCAAACACACTATCCAATTTTGCGTTCCGATTATATGAGTCGCTAAGGTCTCTCTCTAACGAGGTCGTGTCGATTCGCCTGATTACTAATTAACAAATTACTGGGGCGTTTGATCATTTTGTACGAGGCGGCCGCTACCCCGCAAATATAGTAAGTTGGCGCCTATTATTCTATGTCACCGATGCAGAATCAAACAATGACTTGGACTCGGACTTGACTGTGCGGTGAATTGAAAACGACTCCAATTGACTCAAGTCAAAACTGCGAAAAGTAAGATCGACTTGTGACTTGCAACCTTGGACCCAACCCTAGCCAATTATAAGCCATGAAACACCTCACAAATTTTGTCATGGTCACAGGGAATACTGATTTGTGATATTCATGGAGAACTCATATCAATGATCATGTGAAACACTATAGACGTCTCGAAATGTTCACTGAGAACACGAATTTGCAATGTTCACTGGTACACGACACTAGACCCGCGAAATCGTTTCTTAAACTTGTATTGATAAACGCCTGAGTCTTTATAAATTCTTGTTTCCTAATCTGTCGTCTCTCTCTTATGCTTTGCTGGAATTGTTTGCTGGACTTCTGTTGCTTCATCACGTTCGTTCCGTTGAAGGTATTCATTCCATCCAAATTCCAGGATGCAAACCCAGGAGCAATCGCAAGTCTCGGAAGCCGAGCTCCAGGAAATCGAAGAGAGACAAGCGGCTATTCAGCAGCTGGAGGTGAGTTTTCGCTGTTGACCAGAGGCGTTCTGTAACGTAGTAATTCTACTTGTTTGCAGACTTGGACAAACTAGACAATTTTCAGCTTTTTCAAATGAGATAGAATTAGAATTACAGCTACAATTTTTCCAAAATTGCATGAGAAAGCTTGGCCTGTTTCACATGAGACAGTTCTCCTGTATCATTTACAGGAAGACCAGAAATTACATTTTAATTATAATGAGAGCATAGAAACGTTTCACAAATTACCCAAAATTTTTCATGTACGTAATATGCCCCCACGTATAATTTGCACCCTGAAAATGGCATGTAGATTCTGGGGAAAAGCCTGTACCCAGATTGTACAAGCTTCTCGTGTTAGCAGCGATGGTTATGTTTTAGTATTAACGGAAATCGATTACGCACGTAGAAGTCTGCTCGCGGCGATGCGATGTCACTGTTGAACCATGATTACATAACGATAGCTAATCAATATACACGTACGGCGTTGTCTCTAAACGATTATACATATAGGAAATAAATCCTACGAGGCCCGAGACACGATAGTTCAGGCCAGCGACGATATCTTGCGCACCAGGCCTATTGTAGATGCGATTGTGTCTATTTGTTGCTGACGATTACCCCTGACGAGTGTCAGCCAAAAATATATTAAAATACTCTTTAATTGGATTAGAATTAGATTACCGGCATTCTGCGCTAATTTGTGTGAATAGACAAGTATTATTTAGTTGTCCAAGTCTGCTTGTTTGAAGTGCTCCTACGCGCGGCGTTTTCATTTTATACTCCTTAAGTCCTTACAACTCTATTTGCGGTTTCTTGAGAAACTTGCATTCTGAGTTTTGGATTTTCAAATTTAGTGAGCAGTTTCAGGATGAGTTCACGTCACTTGTGGTTAGGGTTGTACCAAGTCACAAGGTTCCGAGTCGCAAGTCAATCTCACTTGCATAGTTTTGACTAGAGTCAAGTCGATTCATTTTTACTTCACCACCGAGTCAAGTCATTGTGTTCATTGTTCATTTTTGAGTTCAATCTGGTTCAACCCATCTTTTTCAACCCTGCTCGAGTGATATAGAATGGCTCTCGCAGTCACAATATCGGTATTTTCCTCAGTCCTAACAGTTTCTGGCCCTATTTTCCAAGAATCAGGATTGATAAACCAAGAATATGGCGACTTCACTATTCTTCGAAGTTGAAATAAAACGTCTGTCTTGGCCGTCCTAGTCTCGAGTCATAGGACTCGGTTCAAGTCATGCACAATGACTCGAATACAAGTCGAGTCAACACACAAATCGACTCGAGTCGATTCATTTTAGGCATTTGAAATGACTCGAGTCAAATCAAGTCACCAAAAAATCGTGACTCGAGTCGTTACAACCCTGCTTGTGGTGTTAGTGAAATTGTCACAAGAACCGTGTGAAATGGCTATTAGATTTCAAAACGTAGAAAGTAGTTTTGAGATTAGTTTGCCTCGATTTTACATGTGCAGTCTTCGTAAGAAACTGCTGTGTATGTTTTCGGAGATTGCACCTTTTTTATCTGCAGTCGTTTTGAGTTGGTTGCGAAGATGCATCTTGTGATTTACAAAGTAGGCATCTTCGATGAGCTGCCAAAAGTATGCAAAACATCAACCAGATCCAATTTTTTAAACTGCTTACTCAAATACTTTACTGGCCTTTTTCAACTGCCACTCGGAGTCGTTTCTGCTTGTCATTGAATGGAAATTTACAGTGTTATTTCTACTATAGACTTCTTTGATTACCTCTGCTAGTATTATGCTTATACTTATACAGACGCGGCATCGGTATATAGTACACACTTCTAATCTCATCACACTCCATCTACGTTAGTTGATAACATAGTTGAAGACTATCCGAAGATCGCTTGTTTTAAGTCGCCGAGTTTTTCTTAATCTGATTTTTCGCTGCAATAAGTCAAATCCCCCAAAGCCTGAACCATTCTTCTGTCACGCCAGAGAGACATTATTGATGTCAACGAAATATTTCGTGACCTCAGTCAGATGGTGGAGGCCCAAGGCGAAGTGATCGGTGAGAAGTTGTTTGCGTGCATGTGCTTTTGTGAAGCTGTACTTGTGCATGACGGAACACAAATCCTTCAACCGATCGATGGCTGTAAATTTGTTTATTCCTGTAGAAATTCACAGTTGCAAATATGGGCTTGGCAAAAAAATTGAGTATCTTGGCTATTTGATTCCGAGTGAAGCATTAAGCTTCACGTATCGTGGTAGGAAAAACAGTAATAATGACTTGAAAAGCTGAAATATATATATTTTGAATAGTATTATTCATATTGAAATAAACACGGATATTTTCAGCTGATACTCGTCGTTTCATACCTTCAAGAGTCCTTCAAATATTCGTAGACTTGTGTAACATGTTTTTGATGCTGAGATACGACTAACCAAGTATTGAAATAGACTTTTCGTAGCTAAAATATTACTCTTGGTGTGAAGACGTATATTTTTGTTACTCGAAAATATCAACTCTCGTTACTCGACTCAAATCAACACATTTGTACCACATACTAGAGTCATTGTGCTCAGCCCTACAAATACGTTGAAACTTGTTTTCCATCATGCATGGGTGAGTACTAACTTTGGCACAGTATGGGAGAATCTTGACACCCCCCTAGTCAGGCTAGCTTATCTCGTTGACGTCATTAACTCATTGTTGCCTACAGGCGGACATTGTTGATGTTAACATGATATTTAAAGACCTGGGAGCCATGGTGCATGAGCAGGGAGATATGATAGGTGAGTAGAGGGTCAACGCATGCGTGTCCGAAGATTCGGTGCGATGTGGATATTGTCGCAGTAATTCTTCGATTCTCTGTTGAAAATCAAAAATCTTGTAGTTAGCGCAGGGTTGTAACCAAGTCACACGGTTCTGCGTCGCAAGTCAATCTTACTTTTACGGTTTTGACTCGAGCCAAGTCCAAATCGCAGTGTTCACTATTCATTATCGAGTATTCAAGTAAGGTTCAACTCACTTTGTGATACTCACGGGTGATATCGAAGGTGTCACATTCATAATAAACTCATTTCTCTCACTCTTAACATGTTTATTCAAACGGGTCAAGTACATTTTGGGCCTGTTTTTAAACATAGTTCCTGATATACGAGACTTGAACAAGTCATATAGAATGTGTCAAGTCATGCACAATGACTGGAGTACAAGTCTAGTCGAAAGACTTGGTGACTCAAGCCGAGTCGAGAAAAAATTGCGACATCATTAGATTCATAATTTGATTTGTTACAACCCTGAGTTAGTGTGAGAGAAGCTTCCGCAATAATCATTCTCTGTTGAAAATGAAAATCTTGTAGTTGCTGTCAGAACGACTTCCACAATAATCAATGTTAGTGTTTCCGCAATGAGATGTGTTTTTACCGCACTTAGATTTGATATTCACCGTGTAACGTGATTGCTATGTAGTTAGCAGTAAGTCACTCATTATCTGTGGTACTTGATTTTCTGTATTACCATGTTTAGAGCTGTGTTGTAATCCAAAAGTTATCGCTCTCACTACGTCAAATAATCATAGCTTTAGTGAAATTTGTGTAGTTACAGATAGCACGCGCGTTGAATAATTGTCGATGGTTTGATCCGATATTTAGATGCTTCAAACTGAGAC
>ATSW01082668.1:0-11895 GCA_000444245.1 Botryllus schlosseri
AAAGTCCTTTGCTTGCAAGGCTTCCAAACTACTCACCGACCAAAAAACAACGCAATCAAACCCACACCAATCAAACTGAAAGTCCTTTGCTTGTAAGGCTTCAAACCAACTCGCCAACCACAAAACAACGCAATCAAACCAAAAGCCCCTCGCTTGCAAGACCGCCGAACTACTCGCCAGGCGCAAAACAACACAATCAGACCAAAAGCCCTTCACTTGCAAAGCTTCCAAACTGCTCGCCAACACCGAAACAACGCATTCAAACCGAATGCCATTCGCTTGCCAAAGAAGATCGTTCCGTACCTTTTGAAAAAGGCATGGAATTTACCAACAACGACAGATTCCAAGTAAGACCCATGACTTTGGATAAAGAGAATTGTAACGAAGAACGTGCGGTTCCCGAAAAGTGCAATCCACTCGATGCCGTCTCGAAATGTTCCGAGTCGGCAAGCAGCTCTGACGAAGAGGGAGTTTCGAAGAAGTCAATAAGGCGGTTCGCGGCAATATCGCTTCACGAGAGTGAGAGCCAGTCATGTGGCAAGACGCGCCAAGCCAGACTTCATTCGACTGTTGCGAGCGATACTTCGGACCGATGGGTTGCTGCGGACGGCGGCTATTGGGATGTTAGCGTCATTGAAAAAGGTAAGAACTCTCCACTTTGGGCTAGCGTTAGTGGCATTAGGTGTTGGGCGGGCAAATCGAATACCTGTCTGATTCGATTCAGATGCTGGTATCAAGCTTTGTGTCTAGTACCGAACATTGTGACGCCGTAACAGTATGAGTGACTTTGAAAATTCAAGTATGTTCGCATTGGTGGCCACAGGGAAACAATGCCAGTTACACGATTGATGATAGTGCTCGGGGTTGAGGCCTATTCATAGCCTTATGCTAAGTATTTCAAATGCTATGACACGACCAATCGAGGTTCTCTGTAGTCGACAAAAATACACTTTTGGTCAAGAGCGTATTTGTATATCACTTGAAAAAGCTGACCTGTACCACAGTACTACTAACTTCGAATCATTACAGTTGTTACTTGGATTCAAGTTCATGAATTGTACCCAGGCCCTAGTTACGATTCTTTTGAGTAAACGTTAAACTGAGTGACTGCTCCTCCGAGTGACAAATAATTCGATTTGTTATCCGGGCAGGTCAATCAAGTGACGAATGTCAATGACTGGTTGTGATTGGGCCCTGAATTTTATGTATTCTCAGACCGCCAACATATGTATCCTTGAGAATATCAGCACTCTCTTGAGTTATTGTCATGCACTGGCATGCGCGTTATTTCATTAGCGGAAACAATAGTTTTGGATAAAAATAATTTTTCACAGCAGGCGTTAGGAGATACATCGATCCTATAAGGACGCGGTCACCTACGGAAAGGTAAGCCCGCTAATATTTTCCAACGCAACATCATTTTTGAATTCCCTGCCTTGTTAGCGTTCCAAGCCAGCACGAAACCGCCGAATCTCAAACGTCGAGCGATAGCACTGTGATTTACAACTGGAGGGTACGTAGTGTGGGCTTGAGAAATGTGTCGTAGTTACGTTGCCGTTTCTTTAGTCCTTCTGGGAAGGCGAATCGAAGTCTAAACGAAAGGGAAAGAAGTCGAAAAAAGGCAGAAAGAACTCGTCGGAGGAGTCTGAAGGCCAAGACGAGAACTTGGAAGAGTTGAGCGACTCGGAAATTCGGTATGTTTTATATCTCTGGCCGAACTCTGGCAATAAGAGTGCCGCGCGGTCATATGAATATGCGCCAAATCCAAACTACGGCCTTCTCTTTGCGATCTTAAGTCCGATCCTGTCGGAGATTGTCAACTTCATTTTCATGAGAGGATTCATTGACAAGCAATTTGAACACTAACTGAGAAGTTAATCATTACATATAAGTGATTGTAGATGTAGGCCCTGTGGTACGAATCTGTGACTTGCCGGAGAGTCGCTTTATCTTTTACAATGCAAGCACCAGCTGTTGAAATATTCAAAATTGCATCGTGTAACCAATTTGGCACTGCGACTACGTATCTCGGTTTTGACAGAATCAGTAAATGATGCTTAATGCATCTGAAAGTTTCCCGAAAACTCGAAATGATTAAAAATTTGAATCTATAATCCCGTTTTGTGAAACTCTAAAAAAATTAATCAAAAATCCAAATATCTTCAAATTCGCTTTTCCCGAATCCGATTTCGCACCCTAATGTGCTGAAACACAAATTAGGTTTTCGTTACAACAAAGAATGAACAAAATGATAAATGCCTCCTTGGCTTCTATGCGCAAAGACAAGAGCTCTGCGTTACGAAATGCTTTTTCTTGTCGTTCCAGGAAGAGACTGATCGCACATGACTTCGACCCCGGTCCTATCGGCGCGTGCCGCGACGCCTACATCGAACGATTGAAAGTCCTCCGCGAAAAGCGACTGTATGAAAGTGGCCCCGCGTCTAATTCAACAAACACTTGTGAGTGTAACTATAGGCTACATTCTTTCCGGGATTTGTTAATAGTGATGGGGCGTAGGCCGACACCAGTGATTCCCAAACTGTGTGCCGCCGCAGATTCTCGTGTGTGCCAGGAATATTTTTGAAAAAGAACTGAATAAATATTTTGAAAAAGGGCCTGAAGACTAGCATATGAGACTTGAGGCACTTCAACTTATTTAACAGCTGATCATTAAGCACATGTGACAATGAAACCAATTATGTCACCGTAATAAATCAACGAATCTTTCCTCAGAAGAACAGCCAATTGATTTATGAAAATGCCCATTTAAAAAAGCCGTTTCTACAAAAGAAATTGGCTTTTTTAAAGCGTGCCACGATTTTTTCTAGGGTGCCACAAGCTGAAAAAGTTTGAGAACCACAGGCCCACAGTTGTTGGTGTACACAGCATGGAAAAGATTGTGTATTTGTGTTGATGTCAAATCCAATACAAAAAGAATCACACCTATTAACAATAGGCTAAGTCGGTTGCAGTGTGTGCCTACCGTTTCCTGCTTATCTGGGGTCATTCTGTGATTTTTGGTAATCCAACGTCAGATGCTGGATTATTAGGCTACCTGCCTTCTCTTCTGAATAGGGCATTCTTGAACCACACAACCTGTCTTTATGACGTAAGGCGAGGTGAGTTTACATTCCTTCTATGGGCGAATTTGTCATATCAACCCTACATCTTGGTCTGGAAATCGTTCGAAAATTGCATCTATTTGTTGTGTCGTTAGTCATTTTTCAGAAGGCGTTTTTCGGAAGTTCATTTCAAAATTCGTTCGCAGGTCCGGCGACGCCGAAATTCTCGGCCGAACTGAATAAATTTGTGTCCGGGCTGAAGCTACCCGATTCCGTACAGGACGACGACGAGATTGTCAGGCGGCAGTTCGATCAACCGGACCCGAACGTGTCTTGGAGAGAGGGAACAGCCAAAGACAGCTTCACGTATCTTCTTTTAGATCCGAGGTAATACATAACGCGCAAATCCTTGTAGGTTATGTTGAAACACCTGTTGAGCGGACCACCAAGTCGCATTCACATCCCGTGAAGCCAGCATGACAGCGTGTGATTATGCTTTATCTCTTCCGCTCTGTGCGTCTATGTGTCTGTGTGTATTGTATATGAAGGGTACATACAGATGTGTACAGAAGTACTTTCATTTCTTTTAGGTACTCAAGTACATTTTGCCTACTTGCTGTGGTCTAGTGGATTGGATTTTGGGCTACTTCTACACTAGGCCTGGAATCCAGACTTTTGAGTACTTTAGACACCTCTGGGTAAATAATTGATGCAGTGATTTTGTATTTAATTTGTGTTGATAAATATATAGCTATTATAGTGACAAATCCAGCTCCATATTGTCGTCCGTATCCAAGTGGTTTTGTATGCTTTTGTCAAATTCTACGATTAATTTATTATCAAACGCGTTGCATGTCCTCGGTTCTAGAGTCACGAATCAATTGCCTGACCGCGCCAAGCTGATGGCAGACGCAGACGTCTTTAAAGCGTTCGCTGGAGCCATTTTTTACATCGGCAAAGGGAAACAGTGCAGACCGTTCTTTCACTTCACCGAAGCCTTGAATGCAAAGTATAAGGTGAGTGTGTCTTGCTGCATACTACTTGTGAACAATGTTCCCTCTAAGCTGCACAAATGCGCAGTGCTGACACGGCATCTGCGCACAGAAAATCTACGTTGCGCATAAAAAATCCGAAGTGATGACCTTTTTTTTTAGTAGTTATGCACCGTTGTCCAAGGGTCTGCGCAGTGAGTTGGTGAGTGTGCGCAGACTCGTCAAAATTAGAGGGAACATTGCTTGTGAAATTTGCGTTGTTTCGTGCTTTGAATATTTGTTTGTGCCAATATATCGAGTATGTTATGCCTGGTGATTCTTTTGATGTGCCTGTCGACCAATGTCACTGTGCACTACATGCACTGTTACTTGGCCTTTCCTGCACAGTTAAACCATACTGTAAAACCATACCAACCATACTGTGAAAAGATTGTTAAATACCCAGGGCTGAGTGAATAATGGCAGTTGTCAATGGCATTCATGTAAGTGACTAATTTAATCATTCAAGTTCAGTTTTGTTATGCTCATTGGACCGACAAATGTAGATGATAACTGTTTGAGTGGCATTCGGTTTTATTCTAGCTCATTGGTGTGATAAATGGCCTCTGGTGATCGTTAGGGCTGGAATTAACAGAGCACCCGAGTGATTTCATTCCGAGTTGAGTATTTCAGTATCGCTCATGACGTTGGAACTGTAACTGGGGACTGGGGTCCCTGCCCACTAGGGTGGAGTGAAAAATGAAAATTTTTGAATGTCAAAAAAGGGTCTTGATATGTGGTGCCAAAAAGTAAACAAATAAATTCTATCATAATTTTGGGTTCGTACACCCTCTAGTGGTCGTGCAATTTCACCGAACAAGCCAAAAACAGCTAATTTCGCCATATCTTGATCATCGCTTACACTAGAAAGTCAGTTTTGGGCTTAAAAGATGCAGAAGCAGCATGTTTCTATCTCACTTCCACAGAACTTACTACTAAAAATGAACAGAAAAAAAGTTATAAGCAATTTTCTGATTTTACAGGTAAAATTAAGCACTGAAGCAGTGGGTAGGATGTCAAAAGCGTGTAGTGATTGATCTTATGACTGAGCAACATACCCTATCAATAAGAACTACTTTTCAAAACTTTCACAAACAAATGAAACCCCCTCCAATCATAAATAGGGTTCGGGCATCGAATAGAGACTGCTAAAACTGTATTTAAAACAGCGTCTATTGGTAGTGCGGCATCACGATATCAGTAAGTTTATAACAACGGCCCTCATGAGATTTCTTACCAAAATGCTGTCGTAGGGTTTGTAATATATTTGTCACAAAGCTCCTGGATGAAAGCGCAAAAATTGAAAATACACATTCAAAACACACACATCAATTCAATACTGGAAACATAAAATTTTTGTAGCAGTATCACATGAGTATCAGTGTGCACAAACAATAAAGTCATGTTTAGTATTGAAAGATTTCATCTGCTTTCAAGACTTCAGTTCTTGTCTGATGAGGCCAGCTCTACGTTTAAATCCTGAAACATTGAGCAGATGCTTATGTCACCACTGTCACATGTCTTTCCACTGCCTGGTTGTGGCAAGGATAACTGAGCCTTAATGGTGATGATCATAGGTTTCCCAGCTCGTGATCAGACAAGGTTTTAATTGCGAAGCAGGCGGTTGTTCAATATTTTTGAGGTTTAAGTTGACAATTTGGTGGAAAATTAAGCCTTGATGTTGATAACTGGAATTTGGAAGAATCTGATGCTGGTGTCAATGTTGCTGCTTTAGGGTTTGGTTTTATTTATATATTCACCTTCAAAGTTGTCAATTGGAACCAGATCTGCAATATTTTGAGGCTGGGGCCGTCGTTCATTCAGTATTTTTGACTCTCGCATCTCAAATTTCAAAGTACTATGTGGGACAGAGTCGTCCATCGAGAAATCTGAATTTTCTTGCTCAATTCTGCATAGAGGTCTATTTTCCGTCATGGTTTGAAATAAAAATGCACAATTCCATTGTAGATGGTGCTAAAAATTTCCACAATATAGTTTCCCGGGTCACAAAGCTGATTGATACTCCAATTCACTCCCTTGCACTATCTTTGCTACGAAGAAATGCTCATTTTGAACACCCAGAAAATATTTTGCTGGGAATGCTTTGGTGACGAGGAGGGAAACGTCTGAAGATTTACAGTTAACAAGATTACAGCTATGCGCAGAACAACCATACCATACCAAATTCCAATTATGAATTCGAATGAAGATATATAAATGACACCAAACCTAAAAACAGCGACATTGAGCATCAGTTTCTTCCAAATTCCAGTTATCAACATCAAGGCTTAATCTTTCCACCAAATTGTCAACTTAAACCACAAAGATATTGAACAGCCGCCTGCAATCAAGACCTTGTCAGATGTCGAGGTGGAAAACCTAAGATCATCACCAATAAGGCTCAGTCATCCTTGCCACAACCAGGCAGTGGAAAGACATTAAAACGTGGTTACTGAAGCATCTACCCATGTTTCAGGATCTAAACGTAGAGATAGCCTCATCAGACAGAAACTGAAGTCTTGAAAGCAGATGAAATCTTTCAATACTAAACATAATTTTAATGTTTGTGCACACTGATACTCATATGATACTGCTACAAAAATTTTCTGTTTCCAGTATAGAATTGATGTTTGTGTTTTGAATGTGTATTTTCAATTTTTGTGCTTTCATTCAGGAGCTTTGTGACAAAGATGATAGAAACCCTACGACAGCATTTTGGTAAGAAATCTCATGAGGGCCGTTGTTATAAACTTACCGATATCGTGACGCTGCACTACCAATGGACGGTGTTTTAAATACAGTTTTAGCAGTCTCTATTCGATGCCCGAGCCCTATTTATGCTTGGAGGGGGTTTCAATTGTTTGAGCAAGTTTTGAAATGTGGTTTTAATTGATAGGGTATGTTGCTCAGTCATAAGATCAATCACTACACGCTTATGACATCCTACCACTGCTTCAGTGCTTAATTTTACCTGTAAAATCAGAAATTTGCTTGTAACTTTTTTTCTGTTCATTTTTAAGAGTAAGTTCTATGGAAGTGAGATAGAAACATGTTGCTTCTGCATCTTTCAAGCCCAAAACTGACTTTCTAGTGTAAGTGATGATCAAGATATGGCGAAATTAGCTGTTTTTGGCTCGCTCGGTGAAATTGCACGACCACTAGAGGGTGTACGAACCCAAAATTATGATAGAATTTATTTGTTTACTATTTGGCACCACATATCAAGACCCTTTTTTGAAATTCAAAAATTTTCATTTTTCACTCCACCCTACTGCCCACTGAAGTCTTCAAATAAATAGGTACTTCTTATGTGACGACGAAATAAATAATGCAAATTGTACTTATTTATATGTATTATTTCAAATATGCTGACAGTAACATAACATTGCGATTTGAGACAACGCCACACTTTGTTCACTACTCTACAGAAACCTTGTTGCCATGAATGTGGGTAACCCATTGCTGCATGCATTGAATGATATGGTGCTTCGTATCGAGGTTTCAAGGCTCTTGCAGTGGCAAGAAACTGTCGCAACCACAATTTCAGTACTCGAAAACATGGGCTGTTACTACTCAAATCATCAAAATTGATGCTCCATTCGGATCCGAGCACTGGAATTGCTATGGCCAACCCTAGCGATCGTTTTAATGACTAAGGCCGTTGATGGTCATTTGAGTGACGAATAATTATGTTTAGCTAGTCTCAATTTTATATGCGTGATAAAGGACACTGGTGGTCATTTGAAGGACAAATATTTCAAATCTGTTAAGTTGAAGTTCATTTGAGTTAGGAATTAACAGTCAATTGATTTGAATGGACCGTGCCAATGTGCCACTCGAAATAACTCTGTTTTCACTCCATTGATTTGTCGCTCGATCGATTACGATGGCGTTTATCAATGTTTCATTCAATCGGTATTTTTCAACGTATCACTCGAAGGAACTGTGTCTATGTCACCTGATCGAGATGCACTGAAACCGTGTGAATATGATGAAGCTCCTTCCCATAATCCTAATATGAGACTTTGCGATATGAAAAACTTCGCAAACCATTTTTCAGGTTCACCCCAGCCAAAAGCTGCAGCACATCCTCAGCATATGGAACGCGGGCTTGGGGGTGATATCCTTGCACGTGTACCAGAGCATCGTGGCGTGTGAAGCGTACACGCGAGAGGCGGCCATGATCGACGCGTTGGGGCTGGATCATTTGACAAACGGCCGTCGCGGGGATTATTATGGCGCGGCCAAGCGTTGGGACTTGGGCAGGAAGAGAACGTACGGCTCGTTTTTGCTGAAGAAAGCGCTGGAGGTTTTGATGGTGGAGGGCGAACGACAGATCAAGCCGAGTAATTTGAAGTCGGGGAGAAAGAAGAGGCAGGCTGACTACCATCCTCCGTAGCGACTGGCAATGTTTTGGACGTTGTTTCAGCTTTGCGGTGTCGGCGGTCGATCTCTGAGATTCAGGTGCCTGATCAGTGATCAAGTATATCCATGAGTAATACCGGAGGCGTGCTCGTGCTATAGCGAAGTCTGCGATGCCTGGTACATTGCTATTGTAAAAGCTTGCCTTAACGCGCTTCTTAGCTTCTTAACTAGCCCGACTGAAATTCGTATTTGGCAATGCATTTGTCTGTATTCTTGGTAGTCTCTATGGTTTGGATCATTCGAGATTGGAAAATTACTACGTCCTGGTCTGTGTTGTAACCGAACGGTTTGTGTCGGTATTACTGGTGTGCTCACTTCACCTGTGTCGCTGCCCTAAAGTGATTTGGCTCAATTCGTAGACGAATTGTCGAGTCAATTTTCAAATCATCGAATGTAATTGGAATGATTTGGAAACTACTACGTTCCTGCTCAGTGGCACGGCCAAGGATCGAAAGGAATGCTAACCCACTGGACTTGTGTGTTGTATTATGCCGACGTTTGTATTCACTACATTACTATAGCTATGTGAGGTCATGCCTTTAACACGTCAATTTTCATCCCGGACACACTAATGGTTCTGGTACACCGTACGAGGGAATGTCTTTAAAGTACAGACAATCGTTTTCATGCCTGTAAATTATCCTTTGGGTGATCGACGCAATTGAGCTGTCTGCTCTGAACATCTGTGTATAGACGTATTTCTTTTATTTTGAACGCTATTATGCGCTTTTAGCGGATGCGAATCGGTCGACTGTTACTTGATATTGAAGCATCTTTTCCGAATACTTGTTAAATCTACTTCGATCAGAAGTAGCTGTTATGTGTTTCAATATAATCTTACAGGCAATTGTTCTGCACAGTGTGATTACTTGGCGTATTTTGAGCATCACCCAGATCGGTGGTTCTTAACCTTTGTGCTCAGCACCCACCAAGGGGCGATTTGGATTTTCAACGGGGTGGAAACGCTCAGGGGGCTATGAAGAAAAAATGGCAGTGAATGGTTTAGTAGGGACATATGATTAATGAGTTCTCATTGCAAATAAACATTCGACAAACTCTGTCAACACTGGAAATTTTGCGTCGCGCTACGCGCGAACTGTACACTGTCATGTTTGCAGGATATCTTCATAAATGAAGTGTGTTATTATAATCGATGTTGAATAAATTTCACGTATTTTTATATCACAAATTCCCCGCTAAAACACTCCCATCACGCTCGTTAGGGGTACTTTCAACAAAGTGTTTCGAACTGGGTATTGTATCCTGCCTGCGCACAGCCTGTCGCAATCGAAGAAAGAGGCACCGTACCATTTTTGTGAATGAGATCCCTTCGTACATTAAAGATACTTTGAAGCTTTTGGGCGAAACTGATTAACTAATTATACTTGTATTTGAGAGCTACAATATTAAATCGTCAGAATATTTACTCACAGTATCACGAGGGATCATACGGTTTAAGTGTTGTGACCCACAACCTCGCATGAACGTTACGTAGTATGGGTTGGTTTGTTAGAATACATTCATGTTAAAGTCAATAACACGGGGCACCACTAAATTCAATGTGACCAAAAGTCACACAGCAATAAAACAGCATAATACAAGTAACTTCCCCGTATACCCAATCCCAGAAGTGAATTCTGAACGTGTACATCGGGTTCGAACCAAATGGTACTAAAATAGGGGGCGGCAGACCACGGAAAGGGAGCGCTGGAGGAAAATAAAGTTGATATTAACTGGCCTATATTCTTGAAGGATGTTTCCAAGTTTTTGTCAGCTTCTGTAAATGCCGTGACAGCTTAAGGGATTTTCGTAGCTGCTCCAACTGATAACAAAATGATATAGTCTACTACGGTTATGGCACTTGATGAGAACGCCACTGAAAAAAGATTGTAGGTATAAAAAGCCAGCATTTGTTACTGATATGTTAACGACCAAGTCGCATGCGACCTTACAAGTAGGCTAAGCAAAATCGAGTGTTAGTCGCCGAGAAAAGTATCTCTACTTTTGACGGCATAAGAATATGTATCATTTATGCGTCTCCCAAGAAAATAATGCTAGTTAATTGTTTTTGGACTATACATAATTCATTGCATTTTGTGACAATGCTGTGCGTAGCTTTGTATTGCACGTTTTGGATGCTGTGTTACGATCAATCGAGGTCTCGGGGATTCTACGTTGGGGAAAAGTATCGAAACTATAGATCTAGTTGATAATAATAAACTTCTATAGGCTACTGCTAGACTCGAATCATTGTGTCCACTGTCCAGACATACTTGTAAGTGACTTTCGTGATTCAGCAATATGCTTGGGCTAATACGAATATTCGTAGAAACCCATTGGCAATAGCGGTTGGTAACGCTAGCTTTGAAAATGGCGTCTTGTCGATGTTCGGAATACAAGCTCGCAGGTATGGATGTGTTCATTTGTCCAATCTACGTTTAACTTGTGGTACCAGTGAAGATCGAACTCTTAAGCCAACGGGCAGCTAAATATAATATTTGAAGGACTATTTTTTATTGACCCCAACTCGTTCATACCGTGGCCATACTGCGAAGTATACGAACCCCTAGGTTCGCATCCATTATTTATTTGCCCTCCTGTCCAGTCCAACGCAGGCTTTCTTCGTGCAGAAGGAAATAGTGCCATTTCTCTGCTATCGAACCATGATAGATAATGGATATATCTACAATGTTAGCCTTATTTCATTAAATATTCAGTACCCTGCCGCGCTCGAAATCGCAATCTATAGCGAAGATTCGGGAATCCGTAATCAGAAATGGCCGCTTCTTGACATCTGGCAGTTTAACCGTTCAATAATTCAATGCGGGCGGAGAGGCTTTATTGACCGTATGTTAGGGTATGGAAAGAACACAGTGAGCGAATGCACCAACTTAGTTCGGAGCGCAGATGGCGTCGATCGGTGATGATTTCGACTGTTGCGACGGATGCACGATGCCTTTTTGCGTGGCTTAGCGACCTTTGCGTTCATGCGAAAACCAACTACGTATGGGAGTGTGATACGACTTGAGAATTAGGTCTATAACAATCGTGAGTCTAACTAAACTAAAGGACCCTTATTTTCAGTGAGTCCACGTATCTCTCCTCTGGCAGGGTGCCTTGGTTTTACAATTGTCAGGACGCGATACCTTGTCACAATAAAATCTTTAGCACGGCATAGAATTTAGCTTGCGTACGATCCGATATCATGTCGTTTTCTGCGCTGAGCTTAGGATACGAGATACAAAGGAGCAGAGGTAACAGCGATTCTGATAACGGCAAAAAACGAAAATGCGAGGACAGCGAAGGTAACGACTTACATTTGGACACTGCCGCGGTGATACCTGAATTTTTTCATTAGCACCGAGTCAGCGCCGATA
>ATSW01082684.1:0-15865 GCA_000444245.1 Botryllus schlosseri
ATAGTCTTTTATTCGTCACATCAATAAATAAAGAAGTATACGAAACAAATATTGCGGAATAGACTGGGAGACGACGAGGGGCCGTTAGGCCTTCAGAGTCAGTCGCCACCCGTTTGGAGTGTTTGATGCATACATAAATAATTACGTGAAACATATATATTAAATCACACACATATACGTAGAGTCAACATCCAGTAAATATATGACTAACGACACGATATTAAGCTTTAATAAAGGTGTAATAAAGGATAACATTAGAACAAGCATTGCGTAAAAGAAAAAAATCAACAGTACGTTTGGAGTAGATAATTTTTATATTTTTTTTTAAACTGCCATGGCGGTATTGGTATCAGCTCTGCAGGGAGATCATTCCAAGTTTTCGCACCGACAAAATGTAAACTATTGCGGGATGAAGATCGGGACAGGAGAGGCAGCGAAATAGAATTTCTCGATATCTGTCTAGTTTCATAACCATGAGTTTTCGCAAAAGTTGTAAAATGTGAATTAAAGTATGACCTGTTTGTGTGGAAGATGGTGTGCATCATCTTTGCCGTCTCGTACTGAATTAGGTCGGCAACTCTGAGTATACCATGACTTCGATATTCCGGGAGAATTCGTTGCCTGGGAGGTAATTTACTAATGACACGAAGAGCCTGGTTCTGGAGAGTTTTGATTTTTGTAAGGTTTGTTACATTTGTATGTCCCCATATATTTATTGCATATTGAAGCTGAGATTGAAAAATAGCAAAATACACTGCGCACAGTACTTTTTGTGGCATTAGATATTTCAATCGTTGTAGCATGCCCGTAGCCCTTGACAATTTTGAGGTGACTGAGTCGATCTGAGGTTTCCATGACAATTTCGAATCGACAAGGATTCCAAGATAGCGAACGTGATCAGCTGGGTTAATGATTGTTTGATTGATTCTTACAGAAAACGGATTGTTTTTTTGTGAATTGTAATTATTAAATAAGAGAAGTTGGGTTTTACTGGGGTTGATGGAAAGTTGATTACTTCTCATCCAATTACAGATCTTTGTCATTTCATTAGATGTCAATTCTTGCAAGGTCTGCAAGGATGTTGAGGATGCTGAGAAACAGGCATCATCAGCGAATAGGACGGTTTTCAGAGAGGAGACCTTGCTAACATCATTGATATATATAAGAAATAATAAATGATAAATGATAGTTGAAAAGGAATGTACCTACAACAAGTACCATATAAGCAGTTGAGCGACCGCAACATTCACTCAACTAACAGCCTGACTTCATTGCTATATCTCTATACCTTTTCCAGCGAGCGTAAGACCTTGCGACACCACCCCTTCCAACACGTATTGTCCTTCGATGAGTATCGCGTCGCCGCTGAGATGCCCGTGAGAAAACGTACCTACGCAGAAGATGGTAACAACAAAATTTGTCTCAGTCAGGTTATGAAAGTCAGAAAGTCACAATCTCGAGTACAAATTCACATACCTAAACTGTAAAGGCCGTCGAGAGTAACCAGGATGCCAGAACCGTTCCGTTCATTCTTAGTCCACATACCGATATATTTTTCACCTCTGCGATTCAAAACATATTTAAATGACTTCAAAGGCGAACGCAACCGAGATTACGTACTTTGAGATGTTGTCTTCCACGCCAAACCCATTTCTTTGGTCATTGTTCCAGGATCCAACGTAAACGGAGCCTTCTGTCACCGACCCAGTGCGTAAAACACCATGGCCGTCGCGAAGACCATTTTTGAAAGAGCCTGGGGACAAGTGAAACGTTATCGGATTTGGATCCGATTTATATCTACTCGGGTTCGTGTCAATTCAGTTTATTTAAAATTTCCTCAAAACACCACAAGATGAAATGAAAACATAGAAAGAAGTCAAATTAACTTGGTAGTACTCTCTCAATCAGACACCCACCTCACCCTAAGAGATGTACACACCGAATGTAAATTAACAGAAGATAACATAAAAAGAACACGCCATGAAAATCAAGTATTTTGTGTCGGTATGTGAAGTTGATAAGTCAGATTGTGGTATGGTTATATCGAGTGAAGAATAGTATATAGAATTCCACACTAATTCGTTGAAATAATATAACAGAGAACAAAAATTCTTGTATTTTTTGCGTCATTTCAACTTACCTTCGTAAACCTGCGTCTTGCTGTACCATAATTTGCCTTGTCCGTCCATTTTAC
Source organism: Botryllus schlosseri (assembly GCA_000444245.1). Classification (NCBI taxonomy): domain Eukaryota; kingdom Metazoa; phylum Chordata; class Ascidiacea; order Stolidobranchia; family Styelidae; genus Botryllus; species Botryllus schlosseri. Next base: position 2,195 of record ATSW01082684.1, read on the forward strand.
CGTTTTTCCACCAGCCGTGATACCGCAACATTGTTTGGTCGTTGGCACCGGCGTTCCATTCTCCATACCTAGCGGGAGAATTGCCTTTCATTAGAGGGAAATATTTGTCGAACGTTCAATCGCAATAATAGATTTAACAAAGCCATCGGCAGGTAATGAGCTTTGGAAGTGCAGGAAATAAAAACCGAATATTGATAGTTTACTCACTAAAAAATTTATGACAAAATCTCATCGCTTCGTGAACCACATTTCAAAATATAGTATTAAAGGGGCAGTACTCTTTAAATATGATTAGGTCTCAAATCAATAATGTAAGTGAGAAAAACATTTTGGCGGCAGTCATTTTCCTCAGAAAGCCACAGTGTTCGAAATGCAGCTAAAAGATATTCACGGAAAGTACCGTTCCAGTAATCGATCTCTGTGATATTGAGTCCCTTTGCGAAATTACGCTAAGGAATTTCTTCACCGTTGCACCTTCTTGATGAGGTAGGGGAAGAAATTTTAGATGGTTATCGTGCTGTATTATATTATTCGAAAAAGATGTGAAACTTAGTGGGGTTAACAATGCTAACGAACGGAACCATTACCCGTGTTCTTTGCCGTCTTTAAAATTCCCTTTGTACGATTTTCCGTCTTCCCAGGACATCTCGCCTTTGCCGTTACGTTTCCCGTTTAACCAAGAACCGTCGTAAGTGGCGCCTTTCAATTCCACAATCTTGGCGTACGTGTAACTCGCGTGCCGAACAACGGGCGGCGGTCTGCCATCAAAAAAGGGGTCAGTAACGAATCACCTCTACTATTTCGAAGCACTCGAGTAGGTTTTGTCTGCCACAGTCTACATTTTTTATGCTTCCCAAGTTATAAATTATAATATGATCAGCGCAATATAACGACCCAATATTTGCCCTTAGAATCAGAAAATCAGCATTGTTCCGAAGAATCAGAGCATAGTAATACAATGACTGTAGCAATGAGCTAACCCTGCACTCAGATTATTAGGAACAATGCTGATTTTAGACTTTTCTAGGCAATTTTACGCTAGTTGCAGTTTCTTGATCAGATTATAATTTAGACTTTCGGAATCATCGCTACGGTAGCTTTCGTTCGAAATTAGTCGTAATATGTTTTGCGGCCACGTCGCCATCAACATCATTCCTAGAATATCATTACCATATCCGCGAGTTAGTTATCTATAGTAAAACTGCGTATGGTCATGACCATGGGGTGTGCTTTTCGGCGCGCCAAAACTCACCTATGATATTGCTTGCTCTCGTGGCTAGGCGAGATTTGCTCATCGCCGCGGAGTGCTGAATTGATCGCGCGGTTTATTGTCGTTATCCACTGCGTCTTGAAGTCGTTCTGCCTGGCGGACACGGTAAACTCTTCCTCAGGAGTGACGACCTTTATCTCGTAGCTGCACAATGGCTCTCTTTAGAATTCTGCGCAGCATTCCCGATCAGGAAAAGCGTGATACTTACTTGACTTCCGTTTCGTCCGCTATCAGCGAGCACCAAGTGGTTTGTAGGTTGTGCGTAAATATAGATCCGTTGTTGATTAGAACCAACGCGTCGTTGAAGAGAAGAAACCAGTTTGAGCTGAAGCGACCTGTTGCAAAGCAGAGCATCAGCAGGACAGAAAAATACGTCAAGTCTGTTGCGCGAATTCCAAACAAAATAAGCCGCAGTGGTTGTCAACCTTTTTGACCCTGCATACCGGAAAAACATCAAAATAAATGTTGCAGACCGACAAACCATCAGTGATCAAAATCAACCCAAATTGCAACCCGATTGTTCATTTTCTTTTCAAAGAAATGAGAGTTTTCTGTTTGCTAGCCTCTATTCTACTGCATAATGTCGCTAAATTGCACTGTTAAAATTTAGCAAACTTCATTTAAACGTCTCCATATGAGTTACTTTCAAACAGTCCGTACAACACTGCACAGCATTGAGATGAAAGCAGACCATGAAATCTACATTAGGACCCCCTGCAGAAAAAAATGCTTCAGAAAACGAAATCAATTTAAAATTTGATGTTTCATTTTTCTAATCAATGGACAAGCACCCGATTTCTTGCATTTAAGTCCAAGATATTTGGCAGATCAGACACTTGCCACGGACCGGTGCCTGAGAACCACTCGTCTATAGTGATAGCGATTGGGCCCTTTCAGAGCCTATAATTCTAATGCATTGCGTATTAAGAAATGCTGTGCTTTTTTACAGGCGATATAGCTGTTTCGGAATGAAAATTGCTTGTTGATGTCATCAGGTAATAGCTCATTTCTCTTACTGTCTTTATGTTTGCAGAAATATGAATTCCAACTAACCCCACATTGAAATCAAAATTAAATGGATCTACTTAAAATGTGATGAATATGCCTTGGGTGTTTCTGGACATAGGCGCCGAACGCTAATTTTCCTTAGGCATGCGAGTTCGATGACGTCACAAAGGAATGACGTCATGATCCGACGGAATTGATAATTAGGGATAATATAGCATCAATTCATGAGGGTTAAGTGCCTGCATAAATGCCGATTATGCAATATCTTCGTGTTAACAAACTTGCGCGTATGATAAGCTGTCAGGAAGTGCTGTCAATTAGCGAGTCCCTGCCGCTAGCGAACAATTAAATACGGCGCTTATCAACGCGTATTACGTAACCTAGGCGACGATTTGCGCAAGGCAAAATGTCAGAGTAGTTATGGAATCTGTTCTATAATGGCACCGATTTCAGGATGTTCAAACCTTTCTCGTCTTTTACAACTCAAGCCTTGACAGTTGACACACATCTTCTGATGATTATGTTTAGGTACATTAGCGGAATTCACTTACGCATGCACGGCGCACTCACAATCGCACATGTCTGCGGACATTCGATGTCATTCAGGTCAGCGATGTCGCTCTTTAATTACAATCGCTAACCAACAAACACCTAACGGCATTGTCACCAAGCCATCGAAAGATTGAAGCTAACGTATGCTAGGCTTGATAGATGGGAGCCAACGCATGCTCGGCTCTAGACGCGATAGTTGGCCAGCGATGATATCTTTCGTACCAGGCCTGTTGCAGATGCTATTGTGCAGGCAAGCGATAATATCGTGTGCGCCAATGCAGATGCGATAGTGCTGGCAGCGATGGCACCGGGCCTACTGCTGATGTGATTGTTAATCATGCTCAAGCGAGTGAAACTAGGCTTGTCGGAGACGCGATAAAGCAGGCAAGCGTCCCAAGCGATGATTGCCGAGCGCGCGGCGATCAATGACACAATTTCGCGATCATCTCAGCGGGGGAGATCGCGTCGCGTTACATTGTGCACAGACAAATCTCGGTAATTGGCAACGCACTTGTAGCTAATTGGCCGTGCGCAACGGGTTACCTCGCTCACATAAGCGGTAGCAGGTAATGTCGTAAACGGAAATACATTGCGATTCGTTCTAAATAACACAATCGGGGTTTATGCCGATTCATGCCAAGCCGAATTCTAGGCATGCCGCATGCCTAGAAAAATGTCTAGGTATGCCTGGCATGCCCAGGTTCGGCGCCTATGTTTCTGGAGTATTAGCAGCCAATGGAAAATAATCTTTTGGGTGGAAATTCTGATGTAGTAACACGAGATAGGTACAATACGAATGAAGAAACAGGACTAATTCGATTAGCGATTGATAAGCTTTTGAAAATTGGCAGTGTGGATGAGCCCAGCTATTCAGAGTATGTCACAGCATAGACGTGCAGAAAATCTAAATCTTACAAATCTTATAAAACTTCTAGGCTTTTTCATCGCTTCTGCAGGTCTCGTGGCGTGGAGCCCAGATAAACCTTCGACACCGAGGTAGGAATTCTGGAGTCGAGCCTATTGGTGTTGCAGCTATGGAACGTAACGCTACCCTAACTTCTATGCCTCTATGAAAAACCATTCTCAGACATCAACCTAGTCGGTGGTCATCAAGAGAAATCTTGACTATACTGTCACCACTTCATCTCATTTCATTGACACAAACATTATGTAAGCCAAGGCACAATCCTAGACACAAGTCTTGTAGAAACGAACGAGGTAAGCTCATCAATGGCGGAAAAGAAATGTGAAATAAAATCCTCAAAACGATACACCGGCTGAAAATATTCCCGGTAGTGTTATCATGGACCAATTTCGCTGTGACCAAACCATCAACGTTTCACCCCCTACTTGAATTGAGATTGTCGAGCGGCACTTGTTTGCTGTGTAATATCAGATATCTGCCGCGTTTCTTCAAGTTATCGGCGATCTGCTTCATTTTGTTTGATTTGAATTCGTTTTTCCAAAGGCGCCTGTCGCGAAGAACGGAATGATCCGCGGGTGCCGCACGCGACAAGCGATGTTAACCTACCTTGTGTCGTTTGCCGATTGAAGTTGGTTATTAATTCCGGTCCAGAGAGTGTTCCACTTTCCGGCGAGGCCTTCCACAAATGTTGACAGGGGAATGTTCTTGAGCGAGAGAGAACAGCATCAGATAGAGAAAATAGAGTGAATAACGCTGTGTCCAACAACACTTCGGATGCATGATTTTGCGAATATATACCAGAAGTGGTTGGTAATGAAGTACTTGTACTTTTTCAAAGTACTCATGCACTCGAGTACAAATTTACAAAGTTACTTTGAGTTCTGCTTGAGAAGCAGCTGTGGATAGTTTAACCATCTCCGAATATACACATAGGGCTGAGCACAACGATTTTACTGTTTGATTTTCAGTATTGATTGAAATACCAACGGCTTATTCCTATTACTCAATTTCTTTGAATCCTTCCCAGCACTAACGTCACACCAATTGCCAATCGAAAATTTTTTCGATAAAGTTATTTACAAGTCGCAATGGTTCATGGTAATACTGGATTCTTCACGATTTAACAATACTAATTTGTATCGGACACTACATCGCAAAATTAAAATAATATTATCCTTTTTGCACCTACCTCTTCAGTTAGACTCGCAAAGTTCTTCAATATCGACGCATACTCCCTTAGCCTGAACGCCGGGAGTTGCAACAATTGCAGAAAGTTTTCCGATGCAAGCGAGCTTACTCTTCGCTCTCCCAGAAGATTCTGCCGGAAAGAAAGGCTCAGTCGCCGCTACAATGTAATGAACGAAGAGATACTCACCTTAAATAATAGTGCAATATTGTCTTTGACAAGAAATTTGGCTTGTTTCACGCTCAATTCTTCGCATTGCTCGAAAAATCCAAAAGCTATCAAGTCGTTTAAACATTTGAAGTACCTGAAGTTACAAGAAAAAATGAAACAATTTTAACGCTTTGTAGCGACACATCTAAACTTTTACACAACTCCATGGGATATCACAGCACAGAACACATCACAGATATTTCGACCCTCCAGAGATAATTTTTCACTAGTCATTAGTCCGGGAGATGGCATCCCTGCACATCGCGACAGTCAGTGTGCAAGAAAACAATCCCCGAAACCCCAGATCACACAGCTAAGAGCTAACCTTCGACGAACCAGAGCACTCACTTTTCGAAGGATTGCAGCAGATTATGAGTCATATAAGAAAAAGTTGATTCGTCACAGTGTCTTCCACAAACGACAAAACAATTCATTTGCACAGTGTTGAGTCCGATATGATATGATAAACGGCCGAAAAATTCCAGCAGACTTGCCAGGACGCCGGCGTACTTGGTGCTCTCAAGACTTTTATACAGATCTGAAGAGAGAACAACGATAAAACAAAAGCCACGTTCCGTATTTACACGCTGGCTGACAATATGTTAATTCCAATACACTTTTTTAAACTACTTCGGTAATTTTCAGTCCTCACGTTTTCTACTACTACATCAAGCGGTTTCAACCTGTCCCAACTTCCACTAATAATTGTGTAGAAATTTCAGACATTACTTGAACTACTACTGAAGTGTCCCTATATTACCATCTATCTTCATTATCAGAAGCTACACAATTACATGAATGGGATCTAAATATTGGGATTTGGGAGTGTAGCATTATGTAATTACAAAACCCAAACAATTACAAATAACTGAAACAACAAGTTAAAGCAGAGCGAACAGAAATACAATACCAACTATAAGAGCACACAGAGATATAAACACGCCGTGTTAAATGAAAGTTATTCCACCGGCACAAAAACTCACCAGAAAACTTCAAAGGCCTGAGAAAATCCGTCTTGATCAAAGTAATCTGACGGTAAAAGCTTCTCTCCGACTTGGCCAGCGCACGTAGAGACAGTCTGATGTCTGAAAAGGTGGAAGGCAAAATCGTTAAGAACCAATCAGTATAAACAGGGCCAAGACTCAAATTTATCCAAAACTGCAGCACACTCTCAAAGCAAGGTTCAATTGGTCTGACATCGCTACAACAGCAAAATCGCGGGTCAGAAAGATTCGATTCTAACCCGAGTATTTGACCTACTACAAAAACATACCTTGAAGATGATGTAGTAATGTATGCTCTTTATGGGCACAAGGAAAATATTCCCAGATACATCTCATCATTTGTAATTCTTGACTATTAATATTTCATTTCGTAGCACGAGGATCAATAAAGTACTTAACAAGATGTTGTTTCCATGAATATTCAGAGCCTTGTGCAAAATGAATTGGATGCTGTATTACGACCAACCGAGGTTTCAAGGCTTCAGAGGCAGGAAGAATGTCTTGGAACTATACATCTCGCTGGTAAAATAATTTGTAGAGCCAATGGGCGCATAATTTCATTACTAGAATAAATCAACTCTCACTACTGTGATGGAATCAGTACAATTGATAGTGTACTCAGATTAAGATTGTAATGACCAGCGAAATTAAAAATATCTCAACCGGAAGGTACTTCTTCGCTCAGGCAAGTCGAAACATTTGAAGGCCCGGCTGCTATGTGACACTGAAATCCCATTTTATTCGAAAAATGGATCGGCCGTAATTTCCAATGCTCCAGCACGCCTCCACCCATACCTCCTGCAAAGCATCAAGCCATTAGACAAGGCACCACACGCAAAATGAGACGCGGCTTACCCTTCAGCGGATGAGACTGGGACGTATCGCTGGGTCCAGAACCGCAAGCCAAAACGTCGGGTTCTTCGGATATTCCGTCCGTTAAAAACAAGGAATGGCTTCTACCGGCGGCCATGTCCCAGACGCAGTACTTGCAGTCGATCTGAATAGTGCACCGAAACTCAGGTATATATTACTCATAAGATATCTATGCTGATCTAGTTAACTGCTTTTATACGCTCCCTAAAATGAGAAGCACGCCAAATGGAAACGTGACCTCCTCCAACATTACATGCGTACAAACATAACCAGTACAGCACTTACACCACACTCAGGACACATACAGTCTCCCTGTAAATGTTCTAATGCATAAATATAGCGTTGCCTGATTCGATTTTTGGCCTGGCAATGCTTGAAAACCGCACACACCACATTCAGGACCTCCAACCATACCTTGACAGGATGCCTGTTGTTAGAATCTTCGCGTCCCAGCTGACCTTGTAGGTTTCGCCCCCACGAAAACACCTCAGAATTACTTGTGAGGGCCAAAGAGTGGTACGAGCCACACGCGACCTTGACTACACCGCGGTGTGTGAGAGATTTCACGCACGTCGGTTGAAATCTGAATGCATTTCATATTTTTGAGACGTAAAATTTGTTGACAAAGGCACGCTCTACCTGTCCAATGCGTCTGCCATGCCAAGCTGTCCGTCGTCGTTGTTTCCCCAGGTCCAGACCTCGGTGCGTAGGGTGAGCGGGACAGCGTCAGATTTGTCTGATTGATGCGAGGCGGGGCTGTTGTATCTCAATGGATCTCCCAGTAAACTTGCGTCTGGATTAGAACATAGGATTGGCACTTCTACTTTACCATGCACAAGCAACTGGGACGTAGACCAGAGGTGGTAAGTAACAAAGTATTTCTACTTATTCAGAGTTTGTTTTTAGATCAGGGCCGGCCAAATCTGTGGCCTGCGAGGTTTAATTTTATTAGTCTGACTGTGAAATTCGGCACTCGCAGAAAGATCGTCGGCGATACAACCTTTGCACAAAACGACAGCTCTGGGTATAACAAATTTTAGGCAACTCCATATCTGCTGTCCCATCTACTTCACAAAGTAGACTACCATAAACTACCTTAATAGCCATCAGCAAAATCAGATCTCTCCATTCATAGACAAGGCCGTGGTACCAATTCAAAAACAGGGGTAGTCGGTCGGCTAAGCGGGTCACTTTTTACACCTCATGGATGTGATACACACACACTATTAATGATTCAGACCAAACTCAAGTCAGGTCCTAAGAACATTCCTCATTACGCACCTTCGATTCCGTTTCGGTCTTCAGCTTTTTCTGCAAAGACGGAGAGCACTTTTTATTGAACACCGTGGGCTATCGAGACAAAACGCGAGATTACCTTTCAAAAGAAAATCTTTAATCGGGGTGACACCCTCGATCGCTGAGCTTTTGATCCACTCGATACGATCCATGACGCCGCTGACCACGTTTTTCGAATAGGATGTCAAAGGCGACAGCAGCTGGTTGTCCGTTAAGGAATCGGTAATCTAAGTTGAATAGTATTGAATTAAAATGGAAATACGAATCATCAATTTGTGACTTCTTTATTTGCACATGTCATCAGTTAGCGAAGCAATATATCCTGGAACATGTCCAATTTCATTTCCAGTAAGCTCAAAATAGTGGGTATCGAATGATGTTAGCTATTTAGAAATACAACGATGCAATGTCTCATAAATTCCAGACTACAATAGGATTATGACAGAATTGCAGTGTGAAGCATGGCTTCAGAAATTGCGTGAATTGCATTAATGCGAATGAGCAAATAGACCCATGGAATCATGCATGATGAAAAGCTTTCATGTAGCTTGGTGACATTGGCGGTTTATTTCGTTCCAATGATAAGTATCAAATCAATCATATTCCTTGGATCTACCTTATTTTTGTAGTTTGATAGGTACACACGACTTATCAGAGTTTTGTGGATCTGTGTCATGTTTGATTCTGGAAGCCGACAGTGGAGCTGGATTGAATTTGGACCCAGGTTTCAGGAAGCTGGAATGGATCTGGAAGTATGCCGCTCCAGCCAGCATGTGTAGAAAAGGATAATGTGACATCGAGTGTTCAGAAGTGCAGGACACAGACCCATCAGTTCAAGTAGCATATAGCCTATGGCCTACAGCCAGAATGCCTTACTATTATGGTACTCGCTACTTTGAACACTGGTAGTAACATGTGCAGTTTGTGCATTTTTTCTTGTAGCTGCAAACTTCACTTACCCTCTCCGAGAGTGTTTTCTTCACGGTGTCTGTTCCTTCGTCAATCTTTGGCAGATTCTCACTGGATTTCGGTGGTTCCTTTGAGTTAACGATGGGCATTGAATCGAGTGAGCTCTCGTCCGGCGAGAGTTGTTTCAAAAATGCCAATGCCGATTCCGTGTCTTCAATTTCCAAGCCGCTGACTGACATTTACGTAGGACGATTAAAATGAGCGATTGAAAATTCGAAGAATAGATTTAAAATCAATTTGTTCTAGTATAAAAAGGCTTCTAACAATATTGCTGGTATTCCTTCCCGACTGTTTATTAAACGGTATGGGTTTTCAGTGCTCGTAGTCAGCTTGTAACGTCCCGAGGAATAAATTTGCATGAGAAAATCTCAGGGGTTATACCACTGGTCTGGTAATCTGCAGGTGGTGGGAAGAATATTTTCAAAATTTACCAAGGTAGCAGCAGCCTAGCAGGCGTAGCCAGCCGAGAAAAAGGGAGGGGCGGGATAAAACAGAAGGGGAGAGAGGGTGGAGTATTTGAAAACTGACAATGTTCCAAATTCAAATTAATTTATCGGGTTAAATCTACGTAGGCCTACTGATGCCAATGCAACAAGGATTACATAGTCTTGCTCATGTTAACATATCTACAAGCATAAACATGCCAGTTGGCAGTTACGGCATTTTTCATTAAAAACATAACAGCAACGTACAATTAGTTGGCAACAGTCATTTCCTCCAGAACGTCACCGCATTCGAACTGCAGCTGAAATATTTTTTATAATATGCACTTTTGCACTCTAGTTCAGTTATACAACTATGCAGCATCGAGATATCGCGTCTTCGCTCCTTAACCCTTTGCGAAAATATGTGATGCATCTCCCGCTTTGCATCTACTTAGTGCAACAACACTGACTCTCATTGCAATCCTTTTATCGTTATACTGACCGAGTTTCAGTTGTACGCTACCCAAAGCCCCATTTAAAAACAGCCCCGCCAGAATATCACTTGAAAAAAAAAATGGAAATATGACGCAATCACCTGAAGACACTGGTAGCGTCATCCTAGACTTGCAATTATCCATAGACACCAAAGACGAGCAGCTCCCAGTTGAATCCGATAACGAGAAAACATCGCCGTTACGTGGTCGGTCCGTAGCCTGTTCCTGCTTTTGCGGTGATCCATTTCCACGTCCGCTATCAAAGTGAATATCTAGACTTTTCGACGGCGACGGCCGTTTCCCAGGATTTGCGTTCGCGGCGTTGCCTGCGATTGGTGTCAACTCCACTTTTTCGATATCAGACCGCATCTCCAGGCTACGACTCGACGCTGACTTGGTGATGGGAATGGCCAGCGAGGTGGGTGGATGTACAGGTCCGCTACCGTTTTGTCTACGGGCCGCCAGAGAATTGGACTTTTTGAAGAATGGCAGCGATGAAGAGCGATTGTGGGTTTGAAAATTTTTCTGAATAGGCAGAAAATAAAGTAAGACCTCTGTCTGGCCGGGTTTGTTAAATAATCTAAAAATAGTACATTGAATTTAAGCCATCTGCTTGCCACGGTTTGTATACGTTTTTATGCTTGATGATACGACTGGTGATAAACAAAGTTCTTTAGAATTCTCTACTAGTTCCTGACGATTACCCCTGACGAGTGTCAGCTGAAAATATTCTGGTCTATTTCGATACGAATATATTATTCCATAGTAGGCTATATTGACGTTCGGTACCTCTAACAGTCTCTTGAAGTGCAGTGGTGGTCAGCAGGGTTGTAACCAAGTCAATCTCAATTTTATAGTTTTGACTCGAGTAAAGTCGAGTTATTTTCAATTCACAACCGAGTCAAGCCCGAGTCCAAGTCAGTGAGTAGATGGTCGAGTCCGAGTCATAGTGTTATGCCTCGAGTACGGGTTTATGTCAATATGTTCACTGTTTAGTTTTGAGTTCATTCCGGCTGAACCCACGTTTTTCAACTCTGCTCGAGTGATGTAGAATGGCTCGCATTCATAATATCGTAATTTTCCTCTGGCCTCATTTTTCAAGCATCAGGACTGATAGACGAAATACCAATCATGTGGTAACTTTACAATTCGTCGAAGTTACAACGAAATGTCTGTCTTGACCGTCCTAGTCTAGAGTCATATGATTTGGTTCGAGTCATGCACAATGCCACGAGTACAAGTCGAGTCAATACACAAAAATCACCAAAAAAATCGCCGGAGTCGGTGCGTTTAAAGACTTGGGAGTCGGAGTTGGTGTATTGAAAATGTCTGGAGTCGGAGTCAGAGTTCCGTTTCAATGTGAAACAAAGAAGGGATATACTCTGAGTATTCACACTTTTCTGGCACATTAAATCTATCAAGGACGTGGCACGCTAATAATGTGGTGACTGAAACGTTGAAAAAGTATTTAAATCATGTGTGTATATGACGCGCCTCTTCCCGAATAGACACGCTTTGTGAGGAAAGTGTGTCTCGAAACGTGACAAGTTACGATTTGCCAGCCTGATGCACAAGCATTGACCTGTCACATTATCACAAACAAAGAGACGGGACAAAAATCACCTTGCAACCGAATCATTTTTCAGCACATTCAAGACCGAATAAATAATATAAGGCCAAGACTCTACTAAAAATTTCTGATGGATATCACAAGATAGGCCTATCTGATAAAACAATCAACAAACATAAAAGTGATCAGCTGATCATAGCGAGGTTTCTCCTTACTACATTTGTGAAAATCACATCATTGCATTGCATGGTCTTTTGTAGTTTAGTGTGATATTCAATGCATTGATTCAATTGACACAAATAGCATGCCATGTTATATCATTGATTGCTATTTCCGCATCAGTGACGTAGCGTCTTTGAATGAAAAAAAATGTGCATAGTTTAGGATTACTTTTGTAGTATTATAATGAATTGATATATTTACTTTCCAATTCCTGATTTCACCAATAAGCGTGACATGTCAAACGTTGAGATATTACCAGTGGATAGCATGTTTTCATCAGCTTTTCAATATAAATTATCATTGTTTTTAATTCAAGGGGACACTGCAACAACACCCCCACCACCACACAGTGAATTGAACAGTGTAAAATCAGGGGTAGAAACATAAAAAAAGCAATGACATATTTTACATCTTAGAAAGATCACCTGATTTAGCTAGAGCTGGACCAATATATGTGTCTGTAGAGATATTGGCATCTGTCAATTCCGGACAATTTGAGGTGTCCAATGATGTAATCACTCCTACAATTTTCCCAAGTGCGTCTGCACTGTGCAGTACTGTTGGATTGATTTATGAGGACAACTGAGTTGACTTCTTGCTGAAAACACTGAGAATTTGTGTTTCCTGAACTAAAATTACGCCGGCTAGACCGGAAGTACTAGATTCTTACTCAGTGGTTGGCGCAGAAAAGTGAAGTTTCTATGATGGAGATATATTTTTCAAATTACTGCTCACAATGTGAAGTTCCAGTTGAGATATAGCAGATTTTGATACCGGTATCGGCAAAAAATTATTGCTTTTAACGGCAAAAATGCCGGTACGCTATAATGGTATTGGCTCTATATTCGAATATTGACAAGGCTCAAGAAGTAGCACAACTACTGTGGCTATAAATGTCAACAAAATCGCGTTTTAATTGTGTTGTGAAACTTGGTAGGGTGCGGTAGCATATCAGACGCAGTCCATACTCCTAGTATTATGTAATAAAAAGCAATTGAATTACCCTATGTGTCCCATTGATACTTTCTTGAGCCGAGCAAATATGTGCATCTGTGATGATAACATGATCCGCGCTGTCAAACATTCTAAGAAAATAAATATTATTATTGAATTGAAATTGCAAATAGATTACCATTTCATGGTCAGCAATTGCAACATACATTAACACAATGAAAGACAAACAAATTATTCTGTTATAGGGGACATCTGTTTGAATGAGCACCCTTGAACAAGCGCTTCACGAGGCACTCAGACAAAACCACCAGTTACTTTAACTCACAAGCTATGTAGTAACATGCTACAGGATGAGTAAAGACTTGTCAGAATCGTACATATTTCATAAATACACATATCCATACGACAGTAATCCATGTCACCAACCTAAACGTTTCTTTCTTACACACACTGCAAACTGCAGATGAACCCGACTGCGATTTGCCAATCATTTCTTCCGTTACAGCAACAGTATGATGTGCACCGCAGGAGACCTAATCACAGAACTGTGGAATTAGTATTATGACTATGAAAAAGACAAAAAATCAAATTCAAACCTGCAACACTCTCCGTCCCGTAAGTCGATTGACTAATTCCGGGTTTGGTGATGGCGTGTTTCTTGTTAACCCCACTTTTCCGCCCACCATCTGACTCAAACCCCAACCCCACAATTC
>ATSW01082694.1:0-15733 GCA_000444245.1 Botryllus schlosseri
CTTGGCAGTCTCAGGAACTTGCCACCAAGTCACAGATGACATCCAACATCTGAATCTGAAATGAGCAACGTTTCTGGCGGATGAAGCAGTAGGCAATACATATGACTCACCATATCTAATACGATGACTTTGCTTGCATTTGACAAGTTATACTATAGCTTCAGGGCATGGAGTACCTCAACACATACTATGTATAAACCACTACTTTAATGATTTCAATAATGTACCGCTGTTTGGCTAAGTGTATCTCGAATGCATATCGGTATGTCATCGTGCCGTCAAGATGAAACAAAGCATAATCAGTGACGTGCGATGAGATTCGTGGTTGGTGAGGCGCAGACCCTTTATAGCTCTGTTTAAAATTATGTAAACCCAAAGTTTATCTGATACATTATATGACTGGTGTCTTATCACTAGGGTGATTTTTTGACATGTCAAAATTTGTCAAAATTTTGTCAAAATTGTAGCGATTGGTCAAATTTTTTCAAAATTATTTACAAAGTCCTAATGTTTATGACCTCAACATTTCATTTGTATCGTAGATTTTGCACTGTCGGAAAACTTATAATTAGATATTTTACAGCTTGTATAGCCTACTCTATAGGTCTACCGTTGTAAACGCCCCATATTCTGCTCATTGTGAATCATAAATGGTCAAATGAAACAAATAGGTTGACATTGTGTTATGGTAACGTACTGCAATATCATATCTGAAGCAAGACTGCTTGGGCATTGCATGGTTCTCAATTCTTATATCATGGAGCGGATGATGAAAAATTGTGATCGAGACAGCATTGTCAGAATGACGCTAAACGGTGTGTCACCAGCAGCGTACGCAAAACTTCAGTGTTGTCAGCCAACAACTGCTGCTGTTGAACGTTCTTTCCCCCTTTTTGGCTAGGATACTTAGTAAGAAAAAACACTTTGAATCCGAGAATGTAGGAAAGTATCTTTCGTTGTACTACAGCAAATTTTAATTATTTCTACCATAATACGTGATGTAACTACTGGAAGGTTCGAAGGTTCTTATAGCAATCTGGATTTGATTCCAAACATGTTAGCCTACATAAATTTATAATATGATTATTAAGATTCTCGAATACTTGAGTCGTCATCAGTCGCGATTCAAGCGCGAAATATTTCCAAGAGTAATGTGATTGCAGAGCAACTCAGGAAGGACTGACCAGAATTCGGCCTATATCTAATCGTTTTAGGGCAAACATATAGCCTTTAAAGAGCGGCAGACCATGGAAATTTTTGAAAAAGGACGTTGTGCGAAAATACTGATCCATTGTATTTGTCACACAACTACAAACAGCAATATACAGAGTGACGGTAATGCCAGGACGAAGTTGTAGTTCAAATGATCATCTATTCCAATATCAGCACATGATTTTATTGACAATAGTTAAGCCAAGGTTCACCGACACGCGGGGTTGTAATGACTCGAGTCATGACTGAACTTGAGTCCGACTCATGTTGCGATTTTTTGGTGACTTGACTTGTCTTGAGCCCTTTTTTCAAATGCGTAAAATGACTCGAATCGACTCAAGTAAATGTATTGTACTCGATACATTGTGCATGACTCGAACCAAGTCATATAACTCGAGACTAGGGCAGCCAAGACACACATTTCATTGTAACTTCGAACAATAGCGAAGTTAACATATTACACTGGTCAAAACAATTCTTGTTGAGTTTGATCAGACAATGATTTCGACTAACTTTTGGGCGCTGAATTTGGAAATGACTTCCGTTTCACTCTAGCACGTCAAGTTTTCGGGTCAGACACCCACCACATTGTCTCATAAATAACCCACATAAAAATACTACTCTTAAGATATTGTGTTTATTGTATAGAACGTTTCAAAATACACAAGCAGTTGAAAGTATATCAATAGACTTTGAATATACATTTGGACTGTTTTATTTGGTTGATTTAAACTATAATACGACTTCTGCCGGACAAATAAAGTGCAAGTTTCAGGGTCCTAATTTACGCTAATAACTATTAATTCTGTGGGTTGTCTCGTTTGATACTCGAGCAATAGTCAGCTAACATATGTAAGCTCCAATCTAGGCGTATCTTACCGTCATCATCTTCAGATATTGGGGGATACTTTCCCCCTGCGCATCGCTGACTGTGCCAAGGTTTTCCGAGAAATTATTTAGATATTTTGGCTTTTTTTAAATGTCTGCTGTCCGATAGACCATTAAACACATGTCAGTGCAGCGGCTCATATGCATCAGGGTTACATGTGCATCATTATTGTCGTACGGCTAAGAATACACAATATTTTAAAGCTGACACATATGATCCAATCGAGGTTGTGATATTGCAACAATTTGATGTTTCTGTTTTATTCGCAATGTTTCTGTGTTATCCACGAAGACTTAATGAGTGTGCAATTGTAACTGCACCTAAGACGTTTCCATTTTGGAAAATGCCATACTTTAGGATCCTTTTTGAGCTACCAATAGAGATTTGACATTCACTTGAGTTGTAAATCAGGATTTTTAACTCCTCCAGCAACCCATAGTAACAGTATCGTGCCAATGCCAATGCCAGTATCATGGCAATACACAAAGCTACCGAAAGTGGCGCTACGATGAAAACGCAGTTTCTCGCGATAGTAAGCGAGATATCTTCCTTCTCTTTCTTGCCTAGTAATCTTTTCTCGATTCGCAAAGACGCTAAAAGCTCCGAATATTTCTCTTCCACGACCCAAAGCATATGTCAGATCATCCAACTTGTGTTGATGGACTACACTATGTTCTGAATCATCCTCGATTTCAAAATCTTCAGCATTAGCCCTGCTATCCATATTATCATCTTGATCTGAATTATCGAGCGTATATGGGTTTTAAGTTACACTGGATACGCTGAATAGGGTATTGAACCTATAGTTGATAGTAAAGGTAATGTTTATTTTACTTGCCATATTCTGCAGTTTGCATCAGATATGTGTCGGAAATCTCGGATGATTGTATCCTCTAACCCAGGGGTGGGCAAATAATTCAATTGACCCTTCGTCTATGTAACCTATTATTTGATAAAAGTGTTGATTTCTATCTCCTATAGAAAAGTAACATGGCTGAATTTGTGAAAATTTGCATATTTTGGGCATATGTCGTAGAGAAGAAAACGACGTGCCAGAAAAAAATCAGCGGCATTTTTTTAATCAGCACGTAGAATTAGCCTAAATCAAGTGCAAAATCAAAGTCAAAAGATTTTTCGTTCCAAATTATTGCCCAGTGTTATCGGTATTTCGTGTACCAGCCCGGATACGTCGGAAGCAGAGCCAGAAACTGTTGATTACTATTACTATGTTATGAATGCCAGCCATTCTATATCAATTGAGCAGAGTTGAAAAAGTCAGTTGAATAGGATTGAACTGAAATCTGAAGAGTGAATATAATGACTTGGACGCGGACTTTACTCGAAGGTGAATTGAAAACGAATCGACTTTGCTCGAGTCAAAATTATAGAAGTGAGATTGACTTGTGACTTGATTACAACCCTGCCAACTCGATGCCCGCGGACTACCGGTAGCCCGCGAGAACCAAATAAGTGTTCCGCGGTCGAAGTAGCAAATACTCAAATGATAGATTTAAAAGTCGAAACGGAGAAGGGTTACATATGAGCAGCAGTTGAACATGGATCATGCTACCCTAAGATAGGCTTACCATATTTTTGAAATCTAAGAAGAGGACACTTTTTCAGAAATTTGAGACTTGCAAAACCGGAGAAGAATTCTCAAAAATCGGTGAATTTTTCCCACTTTATGACCGGTTGACTAAAAAAAAGGTCATTTTTCCGCTCAGAGCTCAAAATACCGTTTTCCACTCCACATTGCTGGGTGGATGACTAAAAAAAAGGTCAACTTTTCGCTCAGAGCTAAAATCACCGTTTTTCACTACGATGAACCCTGAGTTGAGCTGATCGCATCTCAAAATTTCTTATCCTATCATATCTAATGCAGTCTCACCCTTCCGGCACTAGGATTGCACTTAGAAAAAATACAGGAAATTATATTTGCTTTAAAGGAACATTTTTGGGTATACTTCGCATATATACGTACAGCCACAGAGCATTACGACGTTCGCGCCACGAGATAACCTTCATTAATGATATTATAAAATATCGGCGCAAATGCATAATAGACTCGGCCTCATTTCCGGAATTATGACAAACTTGACAAAAATCAAACCATTAATGAAGACACACGTCAAAATTAAGAAGAATCCGAGAATTAAAGGACCCTTTTTTCAAAACCATGACCAATCTCCAAAATCAGGACGGTATTCGCAACATGTCATGATACCAGATTCGCGATTACATACAGAATCAATAGCAAATATCCTCGAAGCCAATAAAGCGTGATAACTTGTTTTCACAGAGACGGATCAGACGAGCCACAGTATGCGATAGCGGATGATGACAACGCGACATTGTGCAGAGGAACAAATAGGCTTCAAGCCGCAATTTGTGTTCTTCCACCTTACCTCGAGCCCGATAGAGACAGATTGTGTAGAAAAGGTAAATACGAAATGTGATGAAATAATGAAAAGCTTTAAAGATTGCCAGAAAACTGAGTATTTCTGCGCGGCTGCCCAATTCGTCTGATATCGATTTCTAGGCGCAGAAGCCTGTCTAATGCGTAAACACTAAGATTGTTGTAATTCACAATCTTTGTCAGTGAAAAAAATCAAATATACCGGTTCTGCATACGTACGAGATTTATAATTGACTATGCCATGTCGTAAATAATCAAGTGGGCGTCAGTTGGCAAATCTTTATATAGCGGTGAAAACAGCCTATCGAGGAACCATAATGTAACTTATGAGTTAATAAAACTCAGTAACCTCGCTAATATATGGATAACTGTACGTAATATTTACCAAATAGCTTTAATGAAGTTACGCATTATTTATCCAGGATTAAGTTGTCCGAAAGACCAGTTTGAATGCCACGATCGAACTTTCTGTCTTGGCCCTGAGATGTTTTGCGATAAAACAACAAGTTGCAAGTAAGTAGATCTAATACTTGCATACGTCTAAGACCGCCATGTTTGTTTTATAATGTACTAGCTAACTGATTCCAAATTTGGAACTGATCACTGATACGCAACCGGTGTGCGCGGTGCATCCAGGGTCTATCAAATACGCGTGCAGGGCACCAGTAGAAAGAGTGCAGAAGCGTGCATGAGGAACATGATTATGTATAGGAGTGATTTATGTCCTGCAGGTGACGATCGCGGACGTGCTTACATTTTATTCAGTGATCAGCTTGTATAATAAGCCTTAATGATCCAAGCGCGAGGGTGGTCACTGGTCAGTGGTCACCTTCATTTGTTATCTGCAGATAAATATCAAGTAGTAAGCTGACCAATATATGCGGATATGGCAGTTATGACCTTTCATTGTCGACCCCGTAGTAACGTTCAGCGCAGGGGTCGCCAAACTTTTTGATACCAACAGCTACTTCTTGGGTGCTAATTAATTCGATGGGCTACCAGCTACTCCCGCTGTTTATCCGTGCTGGGTTGGATTTCTTCTCTGGGACATTCAGAGCACTGGGCAGGGGTTGCCGTTCCTCGTCAAGAACAGATAACTCTGTCCGGGACTGACACCAGCGTCTTGTTGCGTTGCCGCACTGTGCGCTGAAATGACAATCTGCACGTCGATGGTCAAGAATATTAACTAGGGCTGGGCAAAAATGAGTACCTGAGTGATTCGATTATGAATCACGTGTGACGATTTGAGTCGAGTCGAGTATTCGAGTATCAGTCATTAGGACGTCACAACAGAATGTACTGTGTTAAAGTTCTAATATGTACCTTTTATGCCACCACAAAGAACACAATGCCTGTTATCCGTCACATTGAACATACTTTGGTATTTTTCCGACCTTACCAATTTCATTGCACTTCTTGACAATGTTATGGGATGATCATGGCTTCGAAAATATGGTATTTCTAGAGGTTCTCAAAGTAGTCAAGAAAACTAGTCAAGTAGAAGTAGAAGTAGCGACAAAAAATCGACTGAAGTACCAGTAGAAGTACTTTTTCCATAAGGAACTTAAAATGACTTGAAGTAGAATTGACTGACTTCAAATCTACTAGCTGTATGACCGTCGACCACATTTTCTCGTGAGACCTATATGAGCACTCCAATCGCTACACTATAGTGTGCCGCAGTACAGCGGTTGAGAACAACTGGTCCAGACACTATATAACTACTTCTTACAAAAATATATAGTTTTGTTAGAGTTGCTGCCTTGTATAAGCATTCGTCCATTTACTCACAATTGTGTCCCTGACCAAATTAATTCGTTGACAGGCCGGTACAGCCCGCATGCCGTATTTTGACACTCAAAAGCGTACATGAGTTGGTCACAAATTCAATTTCGCACAGCACTAGAAAAAGGTCAATAATCACTGCGATAGCCTATATGACTAGTATACACTTTCAATTGGGGTCGGAACTAGAGGTCGACCGATTATCGAGATGGCCGATTATCGAGGCCGATATTTAGAGCTTGCCCGATTATCGATATCGGTCTATGGAGGCTGATATCGCGGCCGATATTTTATATTTAAAAAAATTAAAAATATTGGAAATTCAATGCCCCGTGTTATCAATCTCAAGAACTTGACGACGCAAAGGATAATATATGACAGATTTACCATTGTTTAATTTGGTGAGCATGCAGAGAAACTTTGCTTCCTGCATTACAATCTTCCTTTTCCGAACTGATCTGCAATTCTGTATCATGTTTTGATTTTCGGGTTATCCCAAATTTCAACGAATGTTCACAATTAAGCAATAATTCTTTTTAATATCAGCTTTCTCGTTCGTTGTTCACCTTTCTGTGGCATGAACAAGTGCCATCTTGCCTAATATATAATATTTTTAGCGAAATTGTTCTCTGCTCCTTCCATATGAATATCGGCCCATGATATCGGTTATCGGCCTTGTGAGCGTCGAAATATCGGTATCGGTATCGGCCTGTAAAAATCAATATCAGTCGACCTCTAGTCAAAACTACATAACTCGCACTTTTTGTTTGCTAAAACATATAGCTATTTTTGGAAAATACCTTCAGGGTTTACCAAGCGTCTCTCATTGAATTATTAGTTTACAACCGATCATCTGATAGAATTGTCACACTTGTGAAGCAGATTCTATATGAGAAAACAACTACAACCAACAACTCCGTACACTGTGCTGACATTTGAAATATTAGCGACTCCAAAGCCTGTGTTATTAAATAATATCACCATCCAAAAGCCAGGCTCCCCGTGAAAATAATAAAATATCCCCTTAGAAAGGAATTCACCCATGGCTGGGAGCCAATGATTTAATGAGATGATAGTCCTAGTCACTATACAAGAGCCTGTTCGTGACGCCCACGGTTACGTAAACAAAAAGTTGCCAAACTATGCTGTACGAACCAGACTTTTCCGTACCAATAGTGGCCGTATTATGAAGAGATTGCTCAGCTAATATCTACAGAAACTTTGTTTCGGTATCATATTGTCTTGCAACCATAAATTGTGAGTGGTCAACATGTTAACAGTGAAATGACAGGCAGCGGTTAATATCATTTCACCACAATAGGTCTTTTCAGGGATGAAAGTGACAGCAGTAAATTTTCTCCGGCGGATGGTGCGGGATATCGGGCCTGCTTCGGACCCAACTCACATTTCCAAGGCCTTGGTCCGTGTCGACTGAAGGAAGAATACTTTTGCGACGGAGAGCCATATTGTACCGAGGGTGATACTTATATATCATTTATGCCAGCGACGCTGCGACGAGATGAGATATGTGCCAGGAATTCGGTCATTAGCAAGCTACCTTTTTCTGGAGCTGCGCTTACGCCGAAGTTGACATTTTAAAAGAGCATTCACGATTGTAAACGCACGGTACTTGAATAAATTAAAAAAATAATCCATAATTACATAATAAATGTAATATTTGCCCACGTATCGAAGTGAAGCCTTACGTACACTTTATCCAACTTTCGTTTAAAATGTTCGCGAATAGATGTTGAAAAAATTCATTAATTTTCGATCCGTAAAAAACGTTGTCACTTTGTGGACGACTAGGAAGAGTTTAAATAATATTAATATATCTTGAATCTCATATCGCTAGGTAAGTTTCTTTTTGTTAACAGGTATGGATGAATGCTTGTCTGGAGGAAAAAAGAAAGGTAAACTATGTAGCATAATTTTGGTTTAAAGATAACTGTAAGTTCGAACTGTGAACTTTTTAAAATCTATCCAACTAATTATATTTGCGAAAAACGGTATATTCCTAGTATGGCTTAACGCTGTCGGAGACCGTAATGGTGCGTTAATCTATGGATGTGTAACATTTGTGGGTGCGGGACTATTAGTCGACCAACATGCGACTCGGCAAAATGCAGGCATTCCTGTAATAAACAATATTGACACAACGCAGCAGTTAGTAGAATATGTCGTTCGAATGCACATATCTCATTTAAACGATATTTATTGATGTTATTTTATTTTAAATGCTCCGTTTCCCACGAAATTTGTTTTAAGATTACCTAGACAACATCTGCTTTCGATGCATGAGGCAATCCGGAACATATATCCCCATCTCCAAGTTGTGCGATGGAAAGTTTGATTGTCATGATCTGACCGATGAATGTCTTTGTCACTGAGTGAACGCCCAAAGATTTGCAATACACTTGCTTGGGGTAGAAAATATGTATTCAGACATTAGAACAGAACGATTCCAGTGTAACCAAAATATTAATATGAATCACAGACGGGCAAGAGCCGTATCTCTAATGCAGGGAATCAAATACTTCCAACCGGTTCGATGTCAGTGAGGCAGTAATTTGCAATAACAGGTAAGCATACTTAGGCTATATCACACCTGGGTAAATACAACCTAACGGGGACAAAGTGTCTTTTTTACTTATCGTTCTCGTTTTTCTTCATTATTTGCTACGCTCTACTTTTGTGTGAAGCTGCTGAGTTCTATTTAACAATTTTATGGCCATTATACTAAGCCCTAAATATTCTAATTAACTCAACTTATTTAGAACAGTACACCTTATATGATTCGAAACAAGTATAGTTCCATATTGTTGTTCACTGCACTCAAACTATAGATACGAACCCTATCCGATCATAAATTATAATTGAATGTTGCCAAAAATGTAATGTGCTAAATACGACTTGACAGAATAAAAAATACAACCGAACGAAGATACATTTATATAAAAGTGGAATAATTTTAAATTTAAGTTTGTCTTATTGTTCCCCTCTGCAATAAATGGCGTATTAATAATCGAGTTTCCTGGTAAAGTTTCACAGATTTTCCGATCCATTACCGATCGCAGTTTGCCGAAAAATTTCTGGTAACCTATCCGACACCAGCCGGTGACATCTGTTCTTCATCGTGCATTGTAGATAGA
Source organism: Botryllus schlosseri (assembly GCA_000444245.1). NCBI lineage: Eukaryota > Metazoa > Chordata > Ascidiacea > Stolidobranchia > Styelidae > Botryllus > Botryllus schlosseri. Next base: position 9,455 of record ATSW01082694.1, read on the forward strand.
GACATTGTCGGACATCACGTTCCCGCTCCAAAAGAGGGTCAAACTGCCCGTTACTTACATTGGCGTTGTACTGGCCGACATGACTAAAACGTGCATTACAACCATCTGACTCGAGTATGCAGGAAACATTGGATCATTGCATTATTCTTTGGAACGAGTTCAATTTTATACCGATGGAGGAGTGCAAAAGAGCTACAATTAGGGCACCCATGTTCTTGAAAAAAATCAAGTCAAATATTCAATCATCAACCGCTGTTATTTACCGGTTTTACTTCATATTATCTTGCCATAGTCTGATAACTTTGTATATTTTTGTCATATACAGGTCTCAATGTAACAACATTATAAATGAAAAGCATTGTGGATACGTTGGAGGTGAGAAATAATATTTTCGTCATCAAATTTATGAAATATGTATCTGTGGTTATTGACAACTACAGAAGTTTCAACTGTGAATCGGCCAAATAGTGAAACAGTGTGAAATTTTGCAGGGGCCGGCAACCTTTGGTAAACAGTGTACCAATGTCCTAGCACTGCCTCACCTGCCTCATTAGACCGCACGTCACTGCATACATGCTGTCATGCCATACTTGATGTAGGCCTACTATATATTTCAACAGCGACAACATTGACATTGCAAATCATTTTCACACTGAGAGGGTTCTGGCAGTCTGATTTTTATGCTTATATGGTTATTCATGTGGACTTTTTTGCGTTCAGTAAATTCGAAATCACGTTGCAAGATAAGACCCCGTGGTAAGTAACTCTGTTTTCAATTGCTTTCCCCTTTTGCATGATATTTCGACCTTTACTTGAATTGATAAGAGTAAAATATATAATAATACAAATAATGAAAACACTTACACCAGAGCCCAGATCTTGCTAAGTCATATCTTTCATCCTTTCAGCTGAAGTTTCCGACATATATCTTAAGACAGATAAATCAACACAGACACTTTAGATTAGGAAATCCCTTGTGATGAAAGTTGGGGCGACTATGAATGTTCATATCAAATCCATTATATAATGAAGCATAATTCTTATCAATCAGTGTATGGGGTTACCACAGCGGATCATTGCTAAGCTCAGTTCCCCGCACCATGATTTTATTAAAGTTTCTACGACGGGTTCACTCCCTGTCGCAACCATCCACATGTACACGGATTTGATGAATCCACGCACTGGATTTGCTTACCAGCGACTGGGTGTTGGGAAGTCAATTAGCGTGACTAACTGTGCACTCACTTTGTGGTGGCGATCGTCATATCACACCAATCGATTATACCTCCACCCAAATAAATAAATAGCGTAAATGTATTTTCTTTAGTTTTTGCTCTCTTCAGACACATATTGGAAAGGCCGCTGTTTCTATTATGCTAATCAAAACTCGTATGCTGTTTGTCTTCGTAACAACTTACATTGCAAGGTCCTACTGGATAATTATCAGTGAGTATATATTAATTGTCCTCCTATATTCATTCCAAGATACATCGTTATGTGATAACAAATATCGATTATTCTAGATATCATCTTGTAATACCCAATCGATAAACAATTATTTATGTGCAATATAGAATATCTATTGGTACCATTTAATACAAAATAAACTAAACAAATAATGCATACCGTTTCTGATAAAACTATCGCTATTTCTATCACCATGGACCAGGTTTTGATTTTGGGACGATATATAGGGTTCAAATTCAAGTCAAGGTAGCATTCTGTCTGCCATGCTATTATAGCTTATTATTATTGATCAAGGTATAGAGCAGTGCTTTTCAACCTGTGTGACGGTTCGCACTAGTGCGAATGAAAAAAATTTCAGTGCGAATGACGAAGGTGGTGCGAACAGTGCGAATAAAAATCCGGATCAAGTGCGAATGAAAATCGAGATTAATTGTTAACTTTTCAAACGTGGAATAATTCAAATAAACCTAATAGGAAATTTAAGATCATAGTAACATTTGTAGTTGCGACGCAATTGCGAAAACTTAATACGACGCACCACTAATCGTAGCTCTCATAAGCCGCAGTGAATAAATATTCATGCACTATAATTATTACGTAACCAAAAGCCGGGATTGGAAGCTGGTGTAGTGGGAGTGGCAGTATAGAGATCTCTGAAATCTCTATAGCGGCAGACATACAGTATATCAGCCCGTCTGAGCCTGCGACAGGCTGAAAAATTGACATCAAATTGACTTTCTGCTTTCTTTCGCTAAACAATCATCATATTTTCGTAATAACTGTTCGATTAGCGCGAGGCACGAGGATGGTAGTAAATACCATCATTACAGACTCACATTTGCAAGTTACTGTAACGCAAATTTTTACCCCTTCAAGGGTTATTAAAGTATGGACAGCAAAGGGGTATAATTTTGGGTCGACATGGTGCCAGAGCTATCTGTTAATATGTTTATGTATGTAATATTTATCAAATTTATTGCAAAAAATCCTGCGATCGTTTTTACATATCCAATATCACTGAGTTGGGTACTGTAGCCAATAAGCGAGACACGCAATAAATATGGCTTTATCATAAGAATTCCTGATAAGATTTGTCCGACTGTTTTTTTTCGTGAAAACATGGTCGAAGACCGTAAGGGTGTGCAACGAGCGAGTTCAGGCCTATGAGACTCATTCATTTCGAGGCCATCCCCTTCTGCATCGGGGCACATGAAGACGTAAAGTTTTGACGAACAAACCGCTGATAAAATGAGGCGCCAAAACCTCGGTCTAAAAATGACCGATGCTGGATGGCCAAACCTTTCGAGATGGATTGGATATGCTCCGTTGTCGGCACGGAATAGTCCGTTCTTGCAACCTGAGTAGACAGTAGTACAACTGCGATACGAAGAGGAATTTAATTCGCCCTAATTTGGAATCGCGTGCGTCAGACATGTTTTGTAGTCCTGTGTTGGGTGGAATTGTGGTGTGCACGTTCTGTATGTCATACATGCCCGTAAAATCGTAGCATACAACTGTAATAAAAATAGAAAAATTACTTTTCATGGGTGAAGCTCGGGTCGCGAGATGCCACCAAAAATCAGATGTTGGTGGTAGTCTAAATGCTGCTTACCGTTATTAAACTGTCATGAATTAGAGTCGATAAAATAGAGTAGAACACAAAGTATCGTGATGTGGCTATACCCTCCTTGATCATTTCGGACCTTATTTCCAATGCATAAGGCAAAAGCCTCAACACAAACATGTGGGTTTTTGACCCTTTCGACAAACTGGAGCCTTCGGGACCTTCGTGTCAGCTCTCAAAAACGATTTCTGCCAGCAAGCATTATAAGCATAAGCTGTATTTTGGATAGGAGTGCAGAACAGATTTTAAGACCTGGCAATCGAAGCACTAGTAGACGTTCTTGTACAAAACCCAACAACTTGTTTGGCCGAGAAGGGCTTTAGTGAAATAGCTGTATTCAAAACGAGCGAAAAAAGTTATCTTTTTAATGAGACACTTCATAGCTTAAGCTGCATAGTAGCCAATTTGTTGCACATATGAACAAAATGTTGTTAAACATCTTCATCTTCTTTTTGTATAACAATTTTCGATTAGTTTGTGCGAATGAAATTTATTTTACTGAAAAGGTGCGAACGGAGCTCAAAAAGGTTGAAAAGCACTGGTATAGAGTATTGCGATGTAGGCCTTGTAGTTTTTTTTTCTTTTTCCAAAAACCTAATTAAGTTATACCGTTCGCATTTCATAGATATTGATTTCAGAATGAGGATAATAAAACTTTCATTGTCATGTTGGGAAACTTCTTGCGTCATGGTCTATTGATGTGACTTAAAGTAAAATAGAGCCCTTTCCGACACCGTTCAGGTTAAGGTAGCAATTAGTAATACTGCAGTATGCAAGAAATTCCATTCCACGAGTGAAGTCACAAAGTCATGTCGAACTTTCAACGTGCACGGAATAATTCAAGTATTTGTCAAAATGATCTAACTACAGATTGAATTTTTATTAATTCTGAATCGTGCAACAAATATAGAGTAAATTACGCCTTCAACGGGGTGCTGTATGGCTGACATATACGTAGGACTTCCAAACTATACATCGGTAACTGTAAACCAAATAGATGATAAAATATGAAACATATTGAAATGTTGCAATACATATTCCACCTACAAATCATTACGATGCAACATAGGCCTTCACCAATGGTTGCCGAGAAATATGAATATATAAACTATATCAGTCCGAATCATTGAAGAGGTTTGGTAAGGTAAGCACTGAGCACTCTTTAGAACAGAACCTCACTGGTATTGATAGATCACTACGACAACGAAAGAATCCCTTTGTTTGTGGTCAATTTTCTTGTGACATACCGACGGAGGCTCAGAGATGCCAGGCTGTGTAATCATTGAATGGCTGGCTGCTCTCACAGGGAATATCAAAAACAAATACGGAGACTTTGTCATCACCGATTATTCAAGGATTTAAAATGGATTTGAGTCACGAATCAATCAAAAATTTTGTAACGTTAAGTCTAGTCATTTTTGTAATGTGACTCGGATCAAGTCAAGTAAAGTCATTCCGACACTGGGTGTCAGAGACTTAAAATTTACGCATCAGTGCGTATGACAGATTTAAGAGCCGCCAACCGCCGCCCCAGATTCCATAATCCGTTAAGTATAGAAACAAAAATGAAACGTCTTCATAGATACTTACTTACATATCACGACCGTATCGGCCTACTGAATTTATCATATTTGGTAGCGAAATGCCACATTAGTGAGTCTATATATGCAGGACAGTAACTGCTAGGAGCTCGAAGAGGGCCCAAAATTATTTCGTGAATTAATATGAATTATAGAGTTGTTTTTTTAAATTGTGCAACTTTTTCAAGACATATGAAGGTATAGGCCATGTAACATGCGACTCCCAGAAGTATGCCAGAACGATCAGCGGCGAGAAGACCTTCGCCGAAAAGGACTGCCCTTGTACTGACCTTAAACTTCGATCTATATACATATATGTTTAATTGTCCATAGGTGCCTAAATGTCTGGCGTCGAATGTTCCTGACCTGGCAATCTGAACCCCGCAAGACATGTCTTCCCGCAGAGAACAATTATTTGCCAGAGCAGAAATACCAATTTGAAATCGTGTACGTCTTTCCGTTTTGAACGTTTGGGTGATTTCAATATCCTTCGACATAGCAGACAGGAGGTCACGAAATATCATTATGAAACCATAGTGTCCTATATGGTGTCGACACAAGCAAATCTTACGGCTCAGTGAAATTGTATCACGTCACAATTTCCATTTGGCTACAGGCAATTTGACGGTCATTTTTGACCGGCTTGCCGAGGATTAAATTTGGTAACACGGGTATCAATCGAAAGCTGACTCTGCACTGATGACGAAAATATAAATTTTATTCCGCTTGCGGCCCTGGAACCCCCACAATCAGCCTCGAATTATTCATTGTTATGGAGGTTGGCATTGGGACCCAACAATGCTTTTTGGACCTTTTTCTCTTGAGCTACTCTCTCGTTTCGCCAGACAGCATTGTTGCGTCATGAGCTACTCTCTCGTTTCGCAAGACAGCATTGTTACGTCCAAATGCCAATCTCCATAACAATGAAAAATTCGAGGCTGACTGTGGGAGTTCCAGGGCCACGAGCGAAATAAAATTTATATTTTCGTAATCAGTGCAGAGTCAGCTTTCGATTGATACCCGTTTTACCAAATTTAGTGCTCGGCAAGCCGGTCAAAAATGACCGTCAAATTGCCTGTAGCCAAATGGAAATTGTGACGTGATCAATTTCACTGAGCCGTGAGATTTGCTTGTGTCGACACCATATAGGACACTATGCTGCGACTGTGAGAATTACAACAGCAAAAAGAAAATTATGCTCACTTTCCTATACTGGAGGAGAGTAAACCTATAGTACCAGCACTATACATTTGCAACTGTGATAGGAAATTTAATTACTGAATTGCCACCCGCTTTTACGACATTCGTTCTGTACAAAATAAATTCTGACTATTGCTCAGTACTGCGTTTAATGTGAACGCCAATAGCATTGCCTGAAAATTTCAAATGAGCCCTTTTGAAATGCGATGCAGTTGAATTGAATGACAAATTTCATACAAAAAGCATATCGCTGCATGACTTTGACATAGAGTCCGTTATTGAAATGGGTCTTTATCCCAGCTTGACCAACAATGCAAAAGAAATGGCATCGACTTTTGGTAGCGCGTACGCATGTAAACAATAGTTTTCAACAATGAAATTCACGAAGAGCAAGCTAAGATCACGTAT
>KE601870.1:839-12620 GCA_000444245.1 Botryllus schlosseri
AAAAGGTTGGCCAGCCCTGACCTAAAGCAACACGAAGGAACGAAGGTGAACTTACAGCTAGAGCACATCTATATCTTATTAACATGCCGCTGACACCCCTCACAGCATGGATTTCGATTTTATCTTATCATTCATCTACACTTGTGACTCTCAAAGCACCTGTAAACCTATTCAACGACAGAGACCGATGTGATGTATTTGATTGGGACGGAATCGTTGTTCATATTGATGCTATAGCTGTGGAACGTCATCAGGTCGAGTCTTCCAGTGTCAGAATGGTATAGTGACTTGAGTTTCATGAGTGCTTGGGAATTCGTGAATAGTGGTCAAGAACTTAACGATACAGCAGCGCATGTGATGAAATTAAATACCGTCCACGCTATTCCATACCCGACGACAAAAGCACAAGTCAGTCTCTTACAAGCCGTGGAAGATCTCCGGCAAAGATTTCACAATTTCGAAAAATCAAACCATTCGTCCACCTGATAGGTATTGGATTTGTGTCAAATTAATCCATTTCTTTGTTATGATATTTCGTTTCTTTATCCATTTCCCCGCTATGTTATTACGTTTCATTGAATAATAAGATATTTACAATGTCGCTGAGCAATTGGATGGTGCATTTACAGTTTTTTCATTTAAAGGTCCTGGAATCTAACGATCATAAAGCTGCGAAAGCCGATTCTCTGTCGCCAGAAGGAACGCCTCTACACTCTTGGAATATCTCATTAATGTTATGTGTTTTCGGTTATTTATAACCGAATATGTACTCGTTTACGTTTGTTTTGTACCGTTACTACCGTATCTTGCCCGTCTACTAGTTGTTTGTTTTTGTTATTATTACGTTATACTGACAAATAGTTCTTACAGTTCGAATTTGATTCACCCTATCACTGACGTTCGCTACTGATGAGAGTCAGTTGAAAAGCTTTTAGCGAATAAATTAACAATATGAAGTTATTGTTTCGCGTTATTCTGAAGTTCTGTACCACAAATCACTAGTTATATCTCAGTACATGGCGAATCTTGCATAATTATGTGAAGTTTTAGGATTTCCAAGGCAGTGTGCAATATGAAAATGGTATCCTGAACTTGGAAAAATATCTACAGTGAGGTTTTGCATCACCCCCATTCACAACAGCTGCCTAGAACTTGACATATACGGCATAGTAGCCCAAGTAAAATCGCGGCAGTCAAATTTTCGGGGAATCCCCCATTTTCAACCGATTTTCTCCCAGCTCCAACATGCACTGCACACAGATGCAAGGGATGAGTTACAGAAAAAAGTAGCTACAATATGTTTTGAAGGCATAAGGCATGGGAAACGGACTGAAAACCACATTTTGAAAGTCGGTCTATTCTGAAAAACCCTAATATATATATAATGTGCATATATATATACATATGCCTCTTGTCTTTTTCATGTTCTAGTCTTGACCATGTGAGCATCCGATTTCAAAGACTACTCCAAGTCGCTCCGACACCTTCCTCTCTATTCATTCTATCGCAATCTTGTGGTGTTGTGAAATGGTAAAATTTCTGAATAAACGAACGAACACTACTGTACTTACACGTCGGTTTGGTACCTTGGCAAAAGTAATTTCATAAATGTCTACTCGTTTACTAGTAGAATACGAGGTTATGAAAAGTACCAAGTATGTTGCTTCATAAAGTACATCTGGTACAGTAGCTATGCACTTTTAGCAGTGATTCTAAAGCAGCTCTTCTTTATAAATTGCAGAGAGCGTCTTGACAACCCATGCAGAGATGTCAAAATATTGAGGCACTACATGAGTTGTTTTGCTCAGTTGCTATGACAATCTAACTCAACAAATTGTTGCGCACACATCCAAAACTACTTTCTATACAAAACTTGAATAGTGCAAGTAGCCATAACCGACCGGAGTACTTTGAAAAAGTGGAGGGGCTTTGTTACGGACTATAACTGCTCACATGTTGCTAAAAGCCACAGAATTACAAGAATCAAACAGCAGTAAAACGCCAATGAATTCCATCAATTTCACAGCTATGACCTGGGTTTAGAAACTTCACAGTTCATACCATGTGTGTTTGCGAAAACATTAGTGTCTCCCTCATGCTGTCTGTGAACATAAACTCAATTTTCTGTATACACAATATTTGCTAATGATTGGTAGGCTATCGATCATTGAAAATCCATACAAAAAACACATATCAATCAATTGATGATTACAACAGTATTAAACCTGACCAGCAAACGATCATCAATCTCAAAATGCAAAAAATTATAATTAACGATTGCAGCATAATATCAAACTAGTAGCAGTAGGTAGATAATGATTAATCATCTAGGTAAATTGCATAGTGTGCATTGACGTAGGCCCAAAATAACGTAATTTCAAAGTTTTGATGAAGCAGCAACAGTATGACATGATTCCATGATCTGCGGCTTCCCGTCAAGAACACTGCGGAGTTGATCGGCTAACAATCCAACAGCCTTTCTCCTGGGATACACTATTTGGCTACCATCCTCCTATAAACAGGGAACAAAATGATTAGGAATAGGCAGAAGTTGTTGCCCTCAAATCTATTTTAGAGATCCAAATTCATCACACAGTTGCATGTCAATAGCCTGCACAAAGATTAATTGAGATAGGCCTACAATATTTTAGTACAGATAAAGTGAAACTTGAAGGCACTTGATAAAAAGGATTTTAAAATTGCACATTATCCTATTCCATTATCAAGTTCATGATTTAGTAGCCTATCAAAAATGTGCCAGAAATATTTATGAGATGAATGCCGCCCAGAATTATCATCATCCTTCCACCGTCAACATTTCAAACGAACCAGCGTGGTACGATTCAAGGGTGATTTCAGATTCAAATATGATTTCATATCTTATGTAGGAATATTGATAAGTATCAGTATAGGTGGTTTGGTAACGAGGAGATCAAGAGCCGGACGCTCTCAAAATTTACATGTTCTATTTGCATATAAGATGCTGACATATACAAGTCCCGTTCATTTCTCAAAAATGTATTGTCTTCTCCCCTCAAGTAGGCTACACTCATTTTATAGATATATAAAGCTCAAACTCTTACTTTTCTCATGTCCAAAGCTCCAACATCAATCGCTCCATGTAATGCGTTGCTAATCATATCCTTAGATAGCGTCTCCAACAGGGAAGGACAACCAACAATCCTTTCGGATATCCAAATCTGCACATTGCTGATCAGTTGCTTTATCTCACACGCATGACAGTGATGTTTCAAGTATTCGCAGACCGACAGATAACACTGCAGAAAAGGGCATACTATGCCCTTGAGGAACACCGCTAATTTCTGACCCCTGGCACTTGCATGAAGCACGGAACCATCAATGCGAAATGCGCCTGCGTCCAGCAAGAAATCGTAGCCCTCTTCAAAATCGCTCTCAGAAAAATTTGGTGAAAAGATGAACTCTCTTTGAAAGATTATTCTCAAAAATTGAAATGCTGTTCTCACATCTAGGCTGTCCGCTTCAATAGACAAACGATCACCGACGGAGACCACAAAAAGTGCAGGACGTACCAAAACATGAAGCATTTGATTCTTGTAGCTAGCGAGCATCAGTACTATTGCAGCTTCATCACGTAGAACATCTGATAATGAAGTGTTGAGTTTCTTGGTAGTACGTTCCTTGACATAGAGCCTAGCCGAGCCTTTGATACTAACACGGCCATACGCAGAATCTTTCGAGTCCAGATGTACCAGGTGATCATATTGGAAAAGGATGCTTTTCAATACATCAGCAAGGTTTCCAGAACGGATGCGCACTTTAACATTGCATTTGCGTAGTAAATCAAGAAGCCACTGTATTTCAGTGGTAAGACGCCGGAACTCAATGCCAGTTGGGGCTTGCAGGAGTAGCGTCGCGACCAAAGACCACAATCCCAGCACCATATTCGCTTGCTGAGTCCTGACTATTTTGTACGCAAGATTCGTCAGGCATTTTTGCTCTTCAGAAGTTAAGCGTAGCATATATCTGGGATAACACGAGTGTATAGCCCTGTCCATGGCAGCGCATTCTTGCCGGAGAGATATCGGTTCGGCAAAATGAATGTGTAAACTTCCATAGTTGTTTGAAAATATGCCGCCTATCTTCAGAAGGCCGGATGTGGATTCCTTCGGCTTGGGAACACCCAAGAGCTCGTAAGCATACAGAGATTCTTCCAGAATCCTATCGTAGGATATGCTAACGGGTACGATCATAACGTCATAAATTTGAGCTTTAAGATATGGTTCGGCAACTACCGACAACAATCCGAGCTTTGGATTGAGAGATTTTCCAGATCTGCTCCTCGTGCCTTCAATGAAAAATTCCATTGTCCTGTCGCCGTTGATGATTATCGAATGCACGTACTCGGTGAACAACGCCCAATAGAGTTTGTCAGAGCCAAACGATCTCCTCATGAAAAATGCGCCACTAGAACGGAGAAGAAACCCAACTCCTTTCATGCTCATGAAATCCATTCCTGATGCGATAGCAGGAAGCGGAAGATCAAGATGAACAGATAAAACGGACAATACAAGAAAATCCATGTAACACCGATGACTTGGCATCAAAATCACAGGGTGCTGCTTCACAGCCAATCTGATCGAATTGACAGAATCTGTGTTGTAGAAGACACCATCCTTGTACAGAGCATTCATGGTGTGATACAGGACCCCACCAAATGCTCGAACTAAATTCAAGTGTTCCTTGTATGCCATTTCCTTTAAAATCCGAGAAGCTTCCATCATGATATCTTGTTTGTCACTATTGTAATCCCTTGCAATACCGTTCGCAATCCACTGGACACGGTCTGAATCCAAAACAGATTTCCATATCTTGTCAGGACTTCGGTCAACTTTATTTTTATACTTGACCGTATCGTATATGCCTGCAGAAAATTTAACAGATCCGAAACAGCCCAGTTGTTGCACTTCCTTCAACAGATTTGAATATCCTGTATCCATGTCATTACCCTTTTTCGTCTTGAGTAGTTCCATGATGTCTATATTACCCTGGGCATTTGGAACTAAGACAACATAGCTGTAACAGTAAAACGAAACAAGTTAGATCACAGTAAGAGATTTATTTTATCGTACAATTAAATATATAAAAATCACATCAAGCAGATCACGTTTTTTATCAATGCACGATATTGTCTACCATTTTACATTTCATCCATTGCACTCATGCATGAAATATTGGGACCATGCGATTTACTCGACCTCTACAGATTGGACATGACTTTGGTGAAGGTAAAATTTCAAAACAATCAACACAGCAACAAACATGACCACAATTCAATAAAACGCATTCTCTAGGATTATTTATGCATATTACACAGTTACCATCAGCATCGCCATTTGTATTTCCATTATTTCTCAATTGGGAACGAGAAGGGTTATCCCTTAATTGACGTATTTCTTCTACTTCTCTTTGACTCCGTTGTTCCTCAACTATGGCAGAGTATTTTACTTTCACTCGTTTTATAAAATAAATGAGTCCGCAAAGAGAAAAACCCAACACAAGAAAACGTAAGATACGCCACATTCTCAATTTCGATGCTAACATTGAAATAAGATCGTCTTTGGAATGTTTTGTGAGGATCAAATCACCATCAGGAGATTTTCTAATCCCTAAAACATTGCCTTTAACGAAAAGTTGACCAATACCAAGCAAACGAGTTCCTGTTAAGAGCATCTTTTCTGTATCCGCGTATCCTTTTATACGATCACCAGTAACAAAGCCCACAAAAGATCCCATTACGGAATTACTTGATTCCCTGAACTCTTTATGAACCTGACTTAGACATTCGGAAGTCCACGAAGAATCTTCGCCACCTTCAACATGCACTGACGCGTCATTAGCAGTCAAACTGAAGGGCACAGAATCTGAGAAGTTGCATATTTCGTTCTTCACTTCATACCAAGAATTCGAATACTTCCCCCACACTTCCTTGATTTCTTGAGTCACAAAATTTGAAATGACACCAGTGCGGTCTGTTGCATATCTACTTTGGAGAGCATCTCCATCAGATGTCACTTTACCAGTTATAGAAACTAACTGATAATCCTCGGGATTTGATGATACCGCCTCACGTAGTTGGGTTGATAGATTAACTTGTTTAGCTCCACATACTCTTTCATGAAACTGCCTACCGCGAGTACACAAGTGGTTGAGCAAGCCCGACAGTCCTAGCCCGACACCGACCGATGCAGCTTCTAACATCACCTCCGAATCAATCAACTTGGCCATGATATCGAGTAAATACATGGTTCCGTTTTTATCCTGCAGGTTGGTGCGATTATCCACAATAAGGTCAGCCGTCCTCGTTACTTTCGGCAGATGAGCATGAGCAATGAGCAATGAGCATTGAGCATTGAGCGTCAGTCGGTTCGGACTGGATTTTACAATCGGATCGGATACGGATTATGTTTTAGAATATTTCGGATATTTCCGGATAGTTGTAACATTTATTTTGGATATTTTCGAATAGTTGTAACCAGAAGTGAGTTTTGATTACAAACCAAAAGTAAAATCATCAGGTAAATAACTAATCACGAACTATGCACACATTGCAATGGGACTGTTACTGTTACCACTTTAAAGTTGTGCAGCTAAAGCAAATAACTCACCTCACCTGCACACGCGCGTCAACGAAGAACAACTACCATGTGATCAGGACGGAATACAAGAAAACGCATTGCTCTATCAAGTATGCCGGACCCCAATTGTGGAACAGTATCTCGCCGGCTATCCGACGGTCGTCGTGCATGTCCGCATTCAAGTCAAAATACAAGCAATTTCTTCTAAATGAATACTAGCCAGCCTTCAGGATTACCGGACCACGACCAAACATCGACCTCGCCCTCCGCCACATGCCACCTCATTTTGTCGCTTGCGTCTTATATTATCTGCATTACTTTTCATTCAGTGTGCATGCCTCTTCTTTACTTCGCCTAGGCTAAGGTGGGTGTCTGATCTTAAAGGCTACTCCAAGTTGTTTCGACACCTTCCTATCTTTTCATTGTATCGCAGTCTAGTGATGTTTTGAAACGATGAAAATATTAATAAACCTGATTGACTGATTGATTGACATCTACCATCTTTTGAGATCCTAAAAAGAGGATACTTTTAAAAAATTATGAAAGCCCCAGCACCGGATAAGAAAACAGGTTATTTTGAAAAATTTTCTACTGATGGTACTGCGTTGACTAAAAAAGGCGAGATCCCTTTGACTCGACTGCCGATTTTTTACGAAACTCTGACGTTAGCTGCGTCGGAGTCGCGTTTTTTGGTCGCATAAAGTTCCCAAAAAAGAGGACATTTAGGCGTCCTCTGAGGACACTTTCAATTTATTCAAATAAAAGAGGACAAATCCTCTAAACCAGTGGTTCTCAACCTTTTTTGACACGCGCCCCCCTTGGAGATGGTCAAAAAAATCGCGCCCCCCTGACCCCCCTTGCATTTATCGTCATGTCAAAAAGAGCACATCATCCAATACAGAGGTAAGCAACGTTTTTGATAATCACGGCCGCATTTCGATTGCTTTGGATGTAGCGTAAGGCCGCATTCCAGGGCATAGCCGCAATGAACGATCTGGACGCAAAATTCCTATGGTAAACTGTGCATATCCATTATCCATTCCCGGTGAAGTCCGGGCTATTTAACTTTTCACAATGGCCTATTGTACGCACCGAAATCGCGAGTAGCCATGTTATGAATAGTTGCCGGGAGGTGCATATTGTCGCGCGGAGCGCGAAAATTTTTCAGGGCCGCGAACGGATTGTTATTTCTTGCCAATTCCCATTCCGGCTCAGATTAAGAAGGGCGCTGTTGCATTAAAATCGAAAAATGAAGTCTTGTTGAATTGCGCGGAGGGCGAAGAAAATTTCAAGATTAATTAAAATCTCTCGAAAATGCGGGAGTGAATTCGTAATTGCAATTTGCATGTCTACGGCCGCCAACACATACTAATTGAATTAGGCGTCGACGGCCGCTCAAATTCCCTTCCACGGCCGCAGGCTGCCCATCCCTGATCTAATAGTATACATGAGGTATATCTTATGCCAATTTTGAATCTGCATTCCAGTTGTTGAGTGTTTTATTACGTTGCTGACAAATTTCTCCAAACTTGTTCAATGTTTTTTGTTGCTTGTACTCACTACCAGCATCAGGATTAGTCTCTGGGTGACCTACCTGGAAATTAATTAATGGATGTCTTGTTCAATGTTTTTTTTTTGTTATTTTCAAACAAGACATCCATTAATTAATTTCCAGGTAGGTCACCCTGAGACTAATCCTGATGCTGGTATAGTGAGTACAGAGAGCAAGGCTTCGTTCTGTCCTGCCAGGCTAAATTTGATAAGTTTTGGAAATTAATTAAATTATGTTGATTTATAGCCTAAGGGCGAAACCGGGCAACCTATGTTGCATCTAAGTCTGTCTTAGGCAGTGCAGTTCGCAAGCTACTAACAAGAGCTGCCCAGTGCGACAAGCTTTAGGCTACTGTCAAAGCTATGAAGCAATGAATGACTTACACGTGGGAATTGCTCTCTATATCTCCAAAGAATTTCAAAAATTTGCTCAAATGAAGTTGAAATCAGACTATACTCTGTTGAGCGCGGTTGCTAGAGTTTGTATTTTGCAAGCTTTCTTGAATATGGAATAAATTTCATCTTCATTAATCGTCTTCTCATAATGGATGTGAAACACATGTTCAGACACGTACAATTTATACTGACTTTGTCAATTTCTCGAGCGAGATAGTGTAATGGTTATGCGTCCGGCTTCTCGAGCGGTAGGTCGTGGGTTCGATCCCCGGCCGGGTCATACCAAAGACTCGAAAAATGGTATCCGCAGCAACCTGCTAGGCGCTCAGCAATCACGGATAGCATGGAGGAGAAAAAAAACGGGGGCGCAGACTAAATGACCTCATGGGGCCGTAGACTAAATGACCTCATGGGGCCGTATCGCAACTCCGTCGTCAAAAGCATCTCGATGGTGCAGGCGAAAAAGAATATCATATCTCTCTCTCTCTCTCATCAATTTATAAATGACTGTATGGTTAGGACAACACTTTTGGATCCGGCATAAATCTATGGTGATGAATTGATGTATTATGAGTGTTTGTGATCCAGAGGAACTAGCTGAGATGACTTTGGATTCATCAGTGAGCCGTTATATGAGTTATGAATACAGAATGATCAACAACTGTAGACCTGGGCCAAGAGTTTATGACCAATTTTTCGACATCGCGTCCGCCAAAAAAGTTTTCCTAGTACTACCAAATAACCACTATATCCTTACCTTTCCATTCTCGCCTTCAGGTGATGAAAATATTAGTCTATACTTTGCTTCCTTACGAAATCTCTCTATGATATTATTCTTCCATCGCACATAGTATCCTATTCTAAACAATATTATCACATAAGCGGTTTAAACAGCGCGACGCGAGTCGTATTTATATACAATCGCGAATACAGCCACCCTTTTTCGATATGTCAAATAGTTGCTCGAGTTCAAAAAGTCTCTTGTACAGAATAAAAAAATAAACAGCGCTGTAAATATTTAATTCAAATCGCGAAGAATCGGCTGCATTCTGTATACACGGCCACTTATTGATGTGAGACTCTCTCAAAGCATATTTACCGCCTAATAAAATACAATACAGCATGAGCAATCGTATGTGAATGTAAACCCCCAATTCCGATGTGTAAAATTTCATTTTATCAAAGTCCATATGATTGTATTTTCGTAAAATCCACTTTGATGAATAGGGTGAGTGTGCGTGCTTGCTTGCGGCCGGTGTATCCCTAACACTTTATATCTACAGCAAATAAACCCACGGATATCATAAAAAATGCCACTCTCACATCTCAGGAGTGTTCAATTGTTCATCAGTGACACTTCTGTAAGTCATCACACCAGCCTGTAATTACACCAATTTGGTGCTTCAATGGCGAAGAATGAGGCTAATGATATACGGGATCCTCCAAAATTTCCATATATTTCAGACTTCAGAGATGATCTTTAGACATTCTTTTGTGGCAATCAATTAACAATCCTAGTCGTGTAATAAACTCTTCCAATTTATATCGTACTATTTCGACGGATAGAGGCGAAAGAATAGATCTCCTCACTATATACATGCGGAATTATTGCTACGAAACTTCCCTCGCCCAGGGAGCCTTTAGAATTAACGTGTAGCTCTGCGATCTATGTGCTTTGAAAGTAAGTGATATGTATATTCTCGATTCGACTAGCTCGCTCCACTGGAAATGGGATCTCTATACACGGAGAAAGCTTTTGGGCAAAAACATCAGAACCGCGCACCTCTTTGACGGAAGACACTATACATGTATTATAGTGATAATGTGTAATCAGATACAGTAGACAATTCCATTGAATCTGTTATCGTAGCAACACGTAAACTCATCACCTCTAACAATCTCTTTTCCCACCACAATGCCAGCAGGAAAATTTATGTTATATGCTGGCAATGCATAATCTGCTTGCCATTGACCGGGCACGAAGAGAGACGAATTCTTTTTATATTTCAATAGCATATTCTATTCATGAAATCCATTTTTGACTTTTTCGAAGGATTACATCCCAATTTCTGCCCCGGTCGTAACGTGATTTGTCTATTATTTATTTGATTGATTGGAAAATAATCATCTTAAAAATATTTAATTTCCCAGAGCAAATCACCGTTGACATTAACTGGAAATTATATACTCTCTAAATGCCACAATCGTAATAGCAAGGCAAGTTGCGAAATAGATTATCGAGCCAGCTGACCGCAAATTATCTGCAATATATGGTTATGTACTCGGAAACTATGCAACAATCGAGCGTTTTCGCAGAAAACGTGAGAAAGCTCGCTCAAAAAAACAATAATAATGAGTTTTTATTTATATATAGCACAGACAATTAGGGGACATGTCCATTATAAATTTTCTACCTTGCGAAAATTATTTATCCGCTGATATGCTGGCTATTCCGGATTTTTGAGAAAGGCAATGTAGCCAAAGCTTGACTAAAAGGTTCGTACACTAAATACATCACTACTGTCTTTTTCATCTCAATCAAATAAAAGAAAAAGAATTTAGGATGGCCTCTCGAATTCTGATGAATCGTTTTAGGAATTGAAAACAAAAAATGACTTGCGAACACACTGAAAGTTCTGACTTATAGCATCGGCGTTGCTATACATTAATTTTTACGAGTATCATTTCATGTACGGTGCTCTCAGTATCAACTACTGGCGTCGTCGTAAATTGCTATAAAACCTTGACCCGAGAAAGATATTGCGCTCCAGAGTGAATTGATCACAACATCTAATATACCAATGACATATTCCGAGCATATGCGTCAACCAGAAACTAATCGATGACATCAGAAGTGAATTTAGTCGTTGTTAAACGGCAGATTTGTTGGCATACGGGGTTCAAATTTCATTCCACGTATAAGCTTCGTGTAAAGAAATTTGAATTTTTTAAAACCGCGTCAGATACAGGATGAGGGTCGGATAAACCCTTGGCGACCTTTTTTCAAATTGATGTTGATTTTTCTGTCGCGTTTCGACCGTAGTCATACGGATAACCTTGTGATAAGAATACGCCGTTACACGCCCTTTGCGTATCGAGATAATAGTCGGTCAGGATCTTATTTCGTAAAAGAAAAGTTGAGTTTGGTCTGTTGACAAAATTAACTAACTACGGAAGTGGCCAAGGGACAGTGCAGTCAAATTCGATCAAATAATGT
>ATSW01082805.1:0-11976 GCA_000444245.1 Botryllus schlosseri
GTTACTCGGTCAATTCTGCCCTCGGAGAATTTTTTATAAAAATGTATTACTAACTATTAATGTGAATTAATTTCATAATTATATTATTATCAAGTGATTTGGAGAACAGGGTATGCATATAAATATGTTGTATATGTATATATATATGCCGATGTTTACGGGGCCGAATTTACCGACAGCCGAATTCAATCGGTATATTCGGCCCTCGGAGAACATTGTGTGAAATTGTATTACGAACTAATAATGTGTATTATATTACATAATTATAGTATTATCAAGTGATTTGGAGGTTAGGGGTTAGGTTTAGGGTTAGGATTAGCGTTAGGGTTAGGATTAGGGTTAGGATTAGGGTTAGGTTAGGATTAGGGTCAGGTTAGGATTAGGGTTAGGTTAGGATTAGGTTAGGATTAGGGTTAGGTTAGGATTAGGGTTAGGTTAGGATAAGGGTTAGGATTAGGGTTAGGTTAGGTTAGGATTATGGTTAGGGTTCAGGTTAGATAATGGTATTGTAACTGTTGTTGTTACTCTGACCCTGGCCGAATTTACCGAGGGCCGAATTAGGTTAGGCTATTTTGGTACCAGAGCCTGTAATAACAACATCATATAGAGGCAGTTATATATCGGTTTAGATGGCACACGAAGTTACTGTTGGCTTCTATGACGACTGTTGATCATACATGGAACACTATAGCCGTATAGAATACAGTTCAAATTGATATGAAATAAAGCAATAATGTATCACATGAACTGACTTCTCGAGCGCATATGGGCACTGGGCAGTGTCGAATTAGCCAATATGTGTTAGGGTTGTCCAAAATTTGAAAAATTTCGAAAATGCTGCGTTGTAATGTCTTATTCTATAGATTATTGATTAAAAACATCAACAAGCCTGAAAGAAGCTCTCAGGAACGTCGTTAAGATTTCTTACAAAGCGTTTGAAAGTAGCCGTCTGCCTGTGGGCGGGGAATCGATGAAGTGGGCGGGCAATCACGAACCTAGAATTTTGATTGGTTGGAACCTGTAATAATAAGCTACTGATTGGCTGAAATACTGATTTTGTGATCATTGCTGGTCACGATTTCGTTCTACTCTGTTGTGTTGGTTTGCAGCCATTTCTGTTCGTGGCATTGGCGATATGGTAAATTGACGTTGTTAATGCTGCCATCGACAACAGCATAACGATCCAGTAATATATTTTCTACCTGAACACTGTGTATAACAGTTTTGTTACTTCTTGCACAGGAGCTTGGCCAATTAAGATAAGAATGAACTAGATGCATGCATCGTGCTACCTTCGAGCCTTCTAAAACATACCAGTTGACAACGACTGTAACTCATAAATTGCAAACCAGTAGTCAATTTCTCCTTATGGCTTGTTATGGTAAGTCGACGTCTCTCTCTAAAACGAACGCATATTACACTTTTTATTCAAGATTTAACAAAGGCAAAAATGCTATTTACAAAAGGCATCATTAAAAAGTATATCGCAGGGTCAGTGTTGCAGATCACTGGCCTTTGATAAGAGTAGACTTCCTGCTGTCTCCAAAAATCTTCCTATGCTGTTCCACAGCTTGAAGCAAACTGTCTCTTTGCTGTTCATTGTCAGTCAAGATTGCAGCATAGTCTGTGCTTAGCTTGACACCTCTTTCTGCGGCATCATTAACGACTTTGACAGAACTAACGTAGCAATTCATTTTATTGAATGAATCTGAAAAGTGCCAATCATCAACCGGTTGACGCAGCCAATCCCCAGAGCATTCAAAAACTTCAAATATGTACCACGACTGGGGCCCAATAAGGTCAGACAACGTACTGTCCTTGTTGATCTGTATAGTTGCATTCAATGAGGGTGGGCCCCTTCTGAAACTGGAAGTTCGCTCTACTTGCAGGAGCGCCTTTGCCATATTTTCCCGGGTTTCCTTGCTTTCCGTCGGTGAAAACAAGGCGTATACAGCGGTTTCCTCAACAATATACCAGTCGTGCTTCAAAAGCTTTCGTGAAGCAGCTGTGGAAACTTGCTCATCATATTCCTTATAACTCAACATGTGCTGAACGAATCTCAAGTCATTACCAGCTGCATCACGACCAATGCTTGAATCCACCCACGCAGGGATATAAAAGAGAACCAAAAATAAATTGAAGCGGCGCAGCAGTTCAACTTCTTCAGATTTGTAATCTAATTGGTCGGCCCACATGAACATCTTTTGAGCATACAGAATTGTACCCATCCATCTCGCATGGTGTGCTGCACCAGGTTTGTGATGACGTATATCTTCATCTGCACCGAGAAGAGCAAGAGCATTAGTCACACATTGCTTGTAGTCATCCCGTGTGAAAAAATCTTTTCTGTTCAACAGTAGCTTGAACTTATCAACTATCATTGCAGCTCGTTCAGCAAAACATAGAGGAATAGTCAGAGTCTTGAATTGCTGTTCCCTGTCAAGACTGCTCCAGTTCCTTTTAAGGTGGGCAAACCATGCATTCTCTGGTCCAGTTGTGGCCTTTCCAAATAAAGATTTCCAAACGTCTTTCACTACCAGCTCATACACCTGGTGCCGACATGCATGGTAGAACACCTTCCTTCCTAGAAGGTCTTCAAGAATCTTTGCCGCACCCTTCTTCCAGCCGCTGTTGCTTGCTGTAGTGTCAAAAACCAAAGCTGTTACAGCATCTTTTATATTCCAACTTTCAATTATGTTGAAAGTGGTTTCTGCTTGCGTCTGACCTGCAGCATTTTGCATCTTTTGAATGCCAAGTAGTTTTCCTTCTGAGTATTGAGGATGACAAGATAGGACAATTGACAGAGCCTCATACCGATTTCCTAATCTATCCTCTGTGAGCTTTCCATCCCAATGAATAGCAACATGTTGAGGTTTATTTTCTGCAAATTTTTCTGAAATATCCTTGGAAATTTCAAGACGATTTGTTTCCCTGGCTCTCTTTGTCGAAGATCTTGACAGAGAGAACATTGCTACATCACCGCCACAAGCCGTAATAAATGCTCCGATCAGCATTGTTGCCTTGTTGTCTGTTATTTGCAATCGATCCAGAGCTTGGGACACATGGGTATTATTCATAATATTTTTAGGTGCCATCAGCTTAATGGCTGTCGAGGTGCCAAGACCAACATCAGCATCATAATCAGAACTTGAACTCAAACTATCACCCTCTTTTGAAGATGAAGAAGATGCTAAAACAACATAGTCATCACTTGAGTCATGTTGAATGTTTTTAACAGTTCTATCCGCCATGGTTGCTGTTTTCTTTTCGATGTCTTTAGCGAGAATCTTGTCTCTTCCCAACATTATGCATTTGCGAGATTGCTGTTGATCTTCATAGAATGCAATGTCTTCGAGCTTTCTATCATGTGATAGATAAATGTCATTTTGTATTATTGCTATCGCATCTGTACTTCCAATATCCCACAACTTGTCCAAATCTTCCGTGAATTTTTTCCTCTTACCCTTGGGATCACTTTCCCGTTTCATGGTCGCCTTCAGAAAAATATATTTTTTGTTCAGTTTTTCAAGTAATTTCACCGCATTTCCTTTAAGTATTGTGGCAATTCTCGCCATTTGCCACACTGTCATGACATCATGAACCACCACATTACATAGCTCACGAGTAGGGGTTGACTGAGGGCAATGGTCTTTCAGATGCAGAAAGTAACTCATTACTTCTCGCAAGGTTGGTAATCTCGAGCCACAGATGTAATCGCAAGCATATCCGACCAAGTAATGCTCAGATCGAGATCTTGTTCTTCTCTGTGGCAAGTGCACAGTCTTCCGCCGTTTTGCCTCTGCCATGACAGTAATATTTTTGCCTTCTATCATAAATTACAGCTACGCCTAAAACATTTAAGTAACAAGTGTTACATTACGACTATTAACTCACCAACCCACAATGCCCTTGTACATAACCACAACCACTACTAACAAAATCGACCTCATCAGAACAGAAAATGCTGCTGCAACTAAAACATTGAGTAAGGAACAAGTGTTGCATTACAACTATTGATGCATCAACCCACAATGCGCTTTACAAATTCCCGTCTCTACTAACAGACTCGACCTCCGCAAAACAGAAACTACTGCTACAACTGATACATTCGAAGAACCACTGTTACATTACTACTATTGACTCATCAAACCACAACACGCTTTTACAGTATTACAGCCGTCACCAACAGACTCAGCAGCAGCAAAACCTACTCCTTCTGTCAAACACGGTGAAGCACCCAAATCAGAGCTGACAGCCGCCGTCATCATTGAAGCATAACCGATTACCCAATCAAGAATCGTGGTTTCGTCATTGCCCGCCTAGTTGCAATTTCGCCGTCGGTGGCCCGCCCACTCTTTGGCAGCTACTTTCAAACGCTTTGTAAGAAATCTTAACGACGTTCCTGAGAGCTTCTTTCAGGCTTGTTGATGTTTTTAATCAATAATCTATAGAATAAGACATTACAACGCAGCATTTTCGAAATTTTTCAAATTTTGGACAACCCTAGTGGCCCTTCGGCTGAAAAGGTTGGCCACCCTTGAAGTAGTGTAAGCAGGCGAAACCTACATTAGCACTTCGTCCGATCATCTATGGTAAATAGTGAGTCAAATAAGCATATTATGAATGAGAGGGATTGGTTTCACCAAAGCGAAGTTGCGAAAAATGATTGAAACATGACGTGAATTCGAGACTGAACGGAAACAAACAGTATTAATAAATTACGGACTCGAGTCTCAAGACTGCGAATAAGACTCGGAAATTACTCGGTGGTGACTCCCACCGACTCGATTCAAATCTATGAAAGTAAAATATTTAGCGACTTCATTACAAACCAGGTAAATAGACATTATTTTCGCCAAGAGTGTCGCTGCTTTGCTAACATCAATCATATCATGCAGTTGGTGAAATTGGCTGCAAAATTCGTTCACTCACCAGATTCCCAGCAATATCGAAAACAATCTGCCTTGCGAAACGGCTTGCCACCTACTCGAAGTTCGAACTCGAGTGTTACGTTCGTTGTCGGGGCGTCGCTCTCCAACTCACACATACCGTACGACGGTATGGAATATTTGACAATGTTTTCAATGTCGTGCAAGAATGTTCCGCCCGCCACGAATTCGAAACCCTGACGAGGTTTCACGCACCTGATACTGCTCTCGATTGTCTGCGTCGTCGTGCACAGTATCTGGCAGAAATGCTTTGTCTTGAAATCGTCGTCGAAATCCTTTTTCATGTCGTCCATCAGTTTATTTCTATCTAGTTCCGTGTCGCGGATCAAAGCCACCACGAATTGGGCTTTTTTAAAACAGATTATGGGCCGAACTACATAGGTAACCGTCGAGGACTGTTCGGGCCTCAGAGTCCCTATGAATTGACCGCCTCGGTTCGATTGAAATTCCAGTGAAGATCCATTTCTCACTGCCACCGGAGTGATCACCTTCCATTTTTTGGTATCCTCGTCGAATAGCATCAGATCAATGCCTACGTTATCGTCTTGCAAGCTACACCAGGACGGTAACGCTAGTGTTGCTGGTTTCTGTAAATTTTTAGCATTGACGGAAAGTGTTGGTGTTATAGCTTCCCTCCCCGTAGGCCACTTTTCTACGTCAATTTCTGTCGCCACGGTGGTGGTCTCGGCTCCCGTAAATGAACCGGCTGGAAAGCTGACTTCGCATCCCCCAACTTCCAGCTTTTTCGCTTCCTTGTCGATTGTAACCGTGCTAGATTCGCTGAGAACCGTTTTGGCTGTATTGACATCAATAGAAAATTGTAAGTGTCAACTGATTGAAATATATAGTCTCGGGAGCCTGTCATCCAACTTACGATAATGCCTAACGATTGGACAATGACATCTGCTGAAGTTGCTGTTTCGAGGTCATTTATTAATTATGAAACAAAGCAAATCATTAGGGGTAGAGTGGGGCAACGCGCCTACCCTAAGCGGGAAACGTCATAATATGCACCAAACTAGTCGAAACGAATTGAATTTCGGAATTTGCGCGCGAGATATCGTCCTCACTCTACCACAATCGTCTGGAAAGTCCAAGTATCAATTATCAATGTTAAATCATCATTCATCTATGTTCATCAATTTGACGCTTCGCTACTTGGATGGGGTAAAACGCCTTCATTTGCGTTTCACTCCGTTGACACAGCCAGGGCTTTGGAGCCGGAGCCCCGGAGCCGTGCATTTTCACCGGAGCTGCAGCAGGAGCTATAGTGTATGATGGAAGAAAGCTCCGGATCCGAAGCTGCAGTAGTTTAAATTTACGGCAGCTCCAAAGCCCTGGACACAGCAGATACAGGAGGTCACGAAATAGCATCATGTATCGAAGTCATTATACCAAAGACTCCGCTCGACGTCTCCCTGTGAGAAAAGCTGTTACAGGTGTGACATCGCCTACTGGAGGATATTTGCTACATAAAAATAAAAATCATCAGAAACCTCGAGGTCATTTAAATTTGTTAATATTGATAAAAGCGAGCATGGAGTTAATTAAGTTAGTAGAAAAGTTTGCTCAAGTCGTCGGTGCTGCAGCAAGAAATCGCAATGGAAAATTTGATGTAATATTTGAACAAAACATGAAAAACTGTCAGTGTGAAACTAATAGAAGTGGTCAGCTATGAACTACTTCTACTTTTTATAAATTTTGCCTTTGGTTAAACACTGCAGTCACGACAAGACACCAATGGACGTGGGTTCGAATCATTGTTCTGACCATTTCTACGTTTCGGAGGTTTCTCTGGGCTGATGATTCTTCCAGACTGAACGTGGGTCTTGCTACAATTGGGCAACATCTGAGACCACGATGGGAAAGCATTGAGCGAGAGGGAATGGCGATTAACTATAAGCAAGAATGAATGTCGTCCCCAAAGATGAAATGGACATTACAAAAAATTCGCGTCATGGCGCACACAGTCTCAAACGGCGATAAGCGTCTTTGTGTTGTGACAATAATAATATTCATGACAATCATAACGGGAAACGTTCGATTCTGCATGATACATAAATCACTTTATTGTGCACTGCGCATATTCTTCGGAATGCCATGAATGCACCATCCAACAGAAATGTTTGTGATTTCTATCCTTCATTTTCAATCATCTTTATCTTAGCAACCCATCCCAGTACTTCTTTTACCTCAATTCTGTATTCTGTCCTATTCATGTGTTGCATAGGAATAACAAATTGACTGTACTTCTGAAATTTAAAAATATTTACTTCAATCTCGACATTTTCCTTTGTGAATAAATAATATAACAACGGAATAATTTTACGTTTCGTCGGCGAAAATAGGCCTCGAATACTTACGTTTTATACTTACTTCGTAGACGCTACTGCAAATTCTACGTATGTAGACATTTACGTCGTTATTTCTACTTCTACTTCAGAACCAACGACTACTACTTTGACCAACTCTTGAAATGAAGTAGATGAACTCCGCTCATTACGTATCGTAATATATTCTCCCATAAGCCATCTAGAATGCTGCTGTATTTTAAGTATAAAAGTATAGAAAAGCCGGTTTTACCTTGCAGTGATTTTCTTACAGCAGGCGTTCGGTGAAAATCTTGGTTTGCAATTTCCAACTTAGAACGATATTCAGCTATTTCCGCTGATATCAGACGGAGGAGGTTATTATCACTTGGTGGAGTGCCGAGAAGTCGTTTCATTTCTGTTGAGTGCGTGTCGTACAATAGATAAACTGTCCGTGCGTAAAGAACCCACGTATCCATGCAATTTTTGAAACAAACGAAGAATTGATTTACGGCGTGAATGATGTTTGAAGTTTTCTTCGTCGAAAATGCCTTTTGAGCATCTAAAAGTTTTAAAATAGGGTAAATCATTCTCGATGTGTACAAAACTCGATAGAAGGTAGTATCGAGCGAGTATTCAAAACAATATGAAATGTAACTGATTGTTGTTACCAGGTTTATTGCGAAAAGATGATAGACTCGCATTTTATGGCACATTCTGCTTATCGCTGACAGTTGCAGCTAGTTAGCAAGTAGTAGGGTTACCATACGTTCTCTTTTAGGAGGATCTGCGTCCTATTTCAAGAAATGTTCTCCCTTCGCCAAATGTCCTTTTTTGACAATTTGTCCTCTTTCTAGCCTAAAATGCCCCAAAAGACAACGAATGACGCGAAATGTTGGCCGAACTAACGAATAACGAGTATTTCGCAAGTCGTGTTGAAATATTTTCCTTTTTCGCACTCGCCACAAGTGATATGAGCTGAGTTTGTGGTCGTCCAATCCAATCAGCTTGCACCACTTCGCGTTAATTGACACACCTATATGACGTGCAATGCCACATCATCTGCCACGCCTATATGATGTCTATTTTAATATATCACCATATTAACAGTGTCTAATTAAACGTTGATGAATGCATTGCTATAGTCTTTTTTTCGAAATAAATGAACTCGTACACTATACAATGCTATTTCAATGAGACTGAGGTAAATGTTAGAAGACCTGAATATGTTAGCGCTGAATCGTTATGTTATGGGAATCGAACCCACAACCTACTGCAAGATAGTCGCCTGAGCTCTGTGTGATGACGTCATGAAACCTAGTTCAATGTCAAGTATATTATGCGGGAGTGTACTTTATATCCAAGCAACCCAGGTTCAATAGGCCATTTGCAGGACTTCGATCACGTGACTAGATACGCATAGCAACCACAAATTGGTTAGCAAGCTACTTTCCAGCGCACCTGCTTCAGTGCTAAATATCGCATACTGTACTGTTAATTTCTGGTTGTAAACGTTTCAGAAATTTGTTGTGGAATTCATCAGAGATTTACCTATGCTCGACGTCGGTCCTGTACAAAGCATTTCGAATGACATCGTCAGAATTACGCAGAAATCCCTCGGTAGCGTACATTCTGGCATTTGAAGTAGAGAGATTGGTTTATATTCTGGTAACAGCATTTGTTCGTTCAAGTAGTACTATATGTCTGTTTTGGAGCCTGATTTTGGATGGAAGATATGACTGAAGCAGCTGGGACCCGCAAGGATCAGGATATACTGTCTGCTCTGCTGTCGTTCTGACATAAAACAATGTCGCTGAACACATCGGAAGTATCTTTTGGGAAAACCTGACATCAAGACTAAACAAAGCAGTGCACTTCATTGTTGTGTTATACAATGCTGATTTTATTAGCACTACTTGATTGACTACGGGATATTCAATGCAGCATTAAGTTAGGTGTGGATAGTATACTATAGCCTACTATAGTTGTATTGTATAGTGGTAGTTGATAATCATTGCAGTATTTTGATGATTGATATCGCTTGCAATGTATATAGGATGCCGCTATTTTTAAGCGCGAAGAGACAATGACTGCCAGTACGTTGATGTGTTAGGAATTCATGCAACATGCTACATGCGATATATATATTAAACATCATATGCTATTGTATGGCTTCTCAGTAAACAATTCAAAATATTTAGACCTCTATACCTATATTACAAGTTACTGATCATTCTGTCATGCTACCAAGTGCCACTACCCGAAGAAAAATGATCATCAGCTCCAACTTATGATGCAACAAACTGTCTGGATTACTTGATTGATTGCCTGGATTGGATTACTTTACTGTTTGGCAGATTGCAAATATCTTGAGTTTTAAGACATGGCTTTACCACATGTATACGAATTAATGATCTGATGGATTATCCCAAGAGAGCCGAACATAGGCAACTAAGAAATTGATGATGCCCTCGGAAAAAATTTAGCCTGGAGCCAATTATGATCACCACATAAAATTTGGTCATGCGGTAAAAGGCAGTGTGGTTTCATGCCGACAGAAATGTCAGCAGATGATCTGACTACTAACTGCCCTGAACTTCTTTTCTGATGCTGATGTCTGCTTTCAAAATAATATTTAATCTGCGTACAGCAAGATAAGCGTTCTTCCGTAGATGCTACGAATCTGTCTAGAAAAGTGGCTATGGAGGCAGAGGAAAAGACATGGGCATAAAGTGTCGGCAGTTATTGAACTTGATAAGGTTGACATGCATTCCTCAACTATTTTTTATGCTCTGGGTATCGAATGCAAAACAAAAATTAATAAATTGCACTTCTTTCCACGTATACTTGTAAATTCAATGAATCAAAGAATATCATTTGTTCAGAATATTACGAAGTCAATGCAAAAGAAACAATGATCGTCGTCTTTAGAGGATCTTACTGAGTTGGTTGAATCAATATACAGAGGGGGGTCAGCAGCGAAGTACTATTTTACCTGAGTGCTCGCGTCATTATGAGTTTAGGCTACTTCCCACTTCTACTTGACACTTTTTAGCAGTACCTTTTTGTCAGACTTGAGATCTGGTCAACTAGAAAGTAGCTTTGGCGCATGATTGTCTCCCCTTCAAGCGTGACGTTGTCATAACAACGGGGCATAACAGCCCCAGAGCCACGATAACTAAATCAATTTTTGAAAATTGCAACTATTTGTAGTGCCATTACTCTTTTGCGTTGATCAAGAAGATGCACCGTGCAATGTAAACAGTTGTCACCTGGCATAAATTTCTAAAACTAAGCAACCCTCAACCAAATCTACTTCATGTAACGAATTTCCTGACTACTTTTCAGAAACTCATTTCTACTTCCACTTGAAGTACTTTTAACCTGTCTTGGAAGTAATTAGTTCTACTTGAACTGGAGTGAGTATAAATTACGGAGTTACTTCTACTTTTACTTGGTTCCCAACAATGACTGCGTTGACCACCTCTGGGTATAGGCTGACCGATCTTGTCACAGCGGTTGAGTTGCTCTAAGATTTATTTGATATAGATAGCGCACATGCGACATCAACTATTTCTCAAAATCGCGTGTGATTTTCCAAATCCACTTCCATCGCAGTTGCGAAGTAGTGCTAATAAAATCATCATTGTATAAGGCAACAATGAAGTGCACTGCTTTGTTTAGTCTTGATGTCAGGTTCTCCCAAAGATACTTTCGATGTGATCAGCGACATTGTTTTATGTCAGCACGATAGCAGAGCTGACAGCTGCTTCAGTCATATCTTCGATCCTAAATCAGCCTCCACAACAGACATATAGCACTACTTGAACTAACAAATACTCTTACCAGAATATAAACCAATCGCTCTACTTCAAATGCCAGAATGTAAGTACATATGATCAGATTTGAGTACCGTAATACGACTACGTTACCGAGGGATTTCTGCGTAATTCTAATTCTGACGATGCCATTCTAAATGCTTTGTACAGGACTGACGTCCAGCATTGGTGAATCTCTGATGACTCCTACAACAAATTTCCGAAACGTTTACAACCAGAAATCAAGAGTACAGTATGCGATATTTAGCACTGAAGCAGGTGCTCGAGAAAGTAGCTTGCTAACAAATTTGTGGTTGCTATGCGTATCTAGTCACGTGATCGAAGTCCTGCAAATGGCCTATTCTAGCCGAGGTCAGTTTTGATGTGGCATATAGGGCGTCATATATATGTGTGTCAATTAGAGCGACGTGGCGCAAGCTGATTGGAAGGCCAGGAACTCAGCTCATATTACTACTCACACTACACGCATCACTTCTACTAGCTGGTTTTACGGAAGTTGATTCGGAAAAAATGATCTTGTTTTTTTGTTGTTGATCATTTAGTAAACCCAATGAAATTAGCTCTCTAATGCATGCGATAGTGTGACGCAAAAGGCTTTAATGTGAATAGCGTCACTATCACTTCTTCCGCTTTTAACATTAATATTGTTAACCTCTCCATATTTACTAACACCCGTTTTCTCGACCAGTATATTAAGTTTCGCAACCTGCGAAAGTTGTCCTACTTTCTGGATCTCAAAATATAGTAACCTAGTGAGTAGTTTGCGCTAGTCTTGATCACATCCTAAATCCATTCCGCCAATGAAAATACCCAATTTTGTTAAATGGGTGGAATTCGCTCTCACATAATAGTAGACAGCTTACAATAGCAGTAATATAC
>ATSW01082813.1:0-15122 GCA_000444245.1 Botryllus schlosseri
TTAGTCGACATCGATTACTTGATGACTTGAAATTGACTCGTAAATTTTGCTTCGAGTCACGAGTCAATCTGCATTTTTGAAGCGTCGAGTCAAGTCAAGTCAAGTCATTTTTACAAAGTGACTCGAGTCAAGTCAAGTCATACGAAAAAGGTGACTCGAGTCTGACTCGAGTCAAGTCATGACTCGAGTCATCCCAACACTGAATCTTGCTTCTGTAATACCCATCCGATGACACATTGTTATGACGCTCGGATTTGATCAACTTCTTCCATGATTACCTCGACTGTTGAAGGAATGATTATGTGTAAGTCCAGAAATTTGTTGAGTGAAGGGGATTGTTGGACAGTCTCTATTCCGTCCCATTCTTCGAAGTCACCATCCTGCAAGTCAACTATGATTGTAAGAGTTGAAAAATCGGACATGGACGACATTACAATTAAATGACTATGCAAAGTATATGCTGTGAACAATCATTTATATATCATTGGCCGTGCACAAGTCTATCAAGCCTGAAATGGACAGTGGCAGGAACTTTCTACCTATTGTGGGTCGCTCTTGCGCACACATACACTTATAAGATATACCATCACATCATGGTATATTGTACTCATGAAGTAGTGTGAAAAAGTTGGTTAAGACCAGATTTTGCAGATGGTTGTTAGTCAATTGGATATTGAAATCTACTTGTTGAAGCGGAAAATGAACGGTCTGAAAAGTGCTCAAGTAGTATGAAGAAATAAGTTAGACCAGACTTTGTATACATTTGTTAGTCAATTGTATACTGTATCTACAAGCTGCTGGCGATTACTCCTGACGAGTATCACACGAAAATATTTGGATTTATTCAATTGTATATGGGAGCATTCGAATCACAAGATGAATCTCCGTAACAAATGAATAATGACTATTATATATATCATTGACATGGACCCAAAAATAAGGACAGTCGAAAAATTAGATTAGCATTAAAAAGCTTTTTTTTACATACATTGTATTTATACGAGCCGTGGCATATCATTTCCCATACTTTTCGCCAAAAACAATCTGCTCCGGCAACTTCTTGTTATTAGAAAGTATTTCATGAATCTCACGACAGCTCAGGTCTAGATTTACATTTACTTAGGGCCGAAACAGCACTTCGTCAGCCCCCCCTAAAAAACGTTGGCCTTGGGCTCCCTATAGTGTGATAAAACAAACTTCTTCACCTTGTTGTGATTAAAGGCGTCAGTCAAGATGGTAACGGGTTGTTCCCCAAGTTCAGACAAAATCAATTCTGAGCGTATAGAGCAAGAACTTCAATAACAATGCTTGTAGTCTTGGTCCAGGCCGAAGCAAACTTCTTTGCGATGTTGGAATCGGAGAATGTTGCTTTGAACACTTGCGATGTGCAATTGTGCAATCGTTGGTGAGGAATGATTGCTAGTGCTTGACAGTATGGAATGCCCAGGTACCCTCAGCAGCAGCTGCCTTGCATTCTGCGGTCGTTGGTGCTGATCGACTTGTGGAACAATTATTCATCGACTTGCTCAAACTAATCATTATGACACACTTCTTGTGTTTTGGGGTATCAATATAAGTTTATATACCGGTCTTTCCTATGGCTTCCAGGTTAATATCACAATCGCAGATATTGCTACACAGATACCAGAGGAAAAGAGTTTTCTAAGACGTGGCTCTTCAAAATAATGACAAATCTTAAAAATAAGGACGGTATGGCAACCCTGATCTTTACTGAAGCAAGACCGCGTGGGCATTGCATGGTTCTTATATCAAGAGCGCATTATGAAAATTGTGATGTAGACACCATTGTCAGAATGAAGCAACACGGTATGTCACCAGCAGTGTACGCACGCACAACTTCAGTGTTGCCAGCCAACAACTGGTACTGTTGGAAAGCTACTCAGTAAGGACAGACACTTTCTACTCGAGAATGTGAGGAGGGTTGGTGTGCTTATGTTGCAAATGACCAAGAAATGTTGCAAAGGACACCAACTCTATCGGAGAATGTAGGAATGTTTCTTTCGTTATGCTACAATAAATTTTAATTATTCTTACCATATTACGTGAAATAACTACTGGATGTCGGTAAAATAAAGTTTTTTCAGGCCAAACTACTTCGTAAGGACAGACAGTTCGAACCAGAAATGAAGATTAGTAGTACAATTCTAACATGATGTGGGGGAAACACCTAATTTGCATACGTTAAGTCAAAATTTGGTTAAAATTAAGTTTATGAGGTCACAAAATGTCAAAGTTTTGATTTTTTTAGGTAAAAAAAATCGCCCTACTAATCACAGTACACAAACACAATCAAAAGCCGTAGTTTAGCCGCCACGTTATAAATATGATAGGATGATTCCGACAACAAGTGTCCGAAATCGACACCCAACTTCGAGAATGCAAAGTGGTGCACAATTAGTTCAGAATTTTTTGGAAAAATGGACCAAGAAGTAGATACTCGCAGAAGCCAAACGCCAATCCGAAACCGCTGTATGCAGATTATATTGAGAATTTAGTAGTTACACAAAACATAATTCAAATATCTGTGGTCGCGCTACTGTATCACTTCTGGCTCAAAAAGTCTCCGTCCTCCAGGGAAACCTGAATCGCAAGCCAAATTCCAACGTCCGCGTTTACTGTTAAGTCTCTTGTATTCCACACAACGGATACGTAGGGCCAACGCCGGATTTCGATTAAAACAAAGGGATCATTGAAATCTGCCAACTTCTATCATCGTTAGAGTCATTGTTTTAGCGATATATGTCTGTACTCAGCCGGCCAATCACCACATATTTGGCAATTCTATCGTTTGCGAATAAATGTATTGATTGATAGTTTAGTCTCTTATATGATGCGCAATATAATGTAGTATGCTATTATGTGCATAGGCGTAATATCAAAGTATGCGAGGGAAAAACAAGGGAATCGGGATTGAGAAAACATTTCGGAAACATTTGAATGGTCCGGTCCGCGAGCGATCTGGGGGTAAAAAATCCGGCCCGCGACGCAAGTTGAGTTTGACGCCCCTGATTTAGAGGTAACATTTTGGAATAATTTGACTGATCCGGCCCGCGAGCCAATTGAACGTTTGAATCCGGCCCGCGGCGCAACTTGAGTTTGACACCCCTGTCTTGGGGTAGCGATATTTTGGAATCGGGAAAGGAGGACATTTTTAGAAAATCAAAAAAGTTAGTTTATCAAGACTGGAAACTGCCGATTTCGCAATATTTCCTATAAAATTTGGTGAGTTGACTAAAAACAGGTCATTTCTCCGAATTGACTCCGAAATACACACTTTTGTTTAATTCTCCGTTGGTTGACTAACAAAAAAGTCATCACTGTTGCTCGACTCGCGATTTACACACTTTTTACTTGAAATTAGTGGTGTTGACTAACAAAAAAAGGTCGTCACTCTCGATCGAACCACGAATTTCCCGCTCGAGCGTCCGCCTTTGCTATTTAGAGTCATTTGTGCCCATTTTCACTCGAATCTGTCCATTATCTTAGCTGTAAAAGGACGAATTGCCAAAAAGGAGGAAATTGAGGCGTCATCGGAGGACATTTTTCAAAAACCTGAAAAGGAAGACGCATGGTATGGTAACCCTACCATATCTGTATCATATATCATATCTATATCATTTATGGAAGCCTAATATTCCGTTTGTAAAATGACGAACCGATTTCGCTGCGCATAAATGATATTTGTTGACGTGTGCAATATTATATCTATCTATGCATATATGTAACGTTCTCTCATAAAATCCTTGATAAACACTGTAGCTACTTGCAAACCAAACAATCAATCAATCATCCTATAGCCGCAGCCTTTGACGTGCAACCTTGTCGAATGAAACTACTTTGCAGCACAAAATTGAGATAGAGTTTAAATTTTGATTGGATTCAAAGTTCAACCAATCTTCAGAAAAATATTAGGCCTGAAAATCAACAACATCCACGCGAGTACAATACAAAACATCACATCGACGCCTATTTATGTCATAGCTACAACTCTTGACGAAGTAAATCTCTCTCTCATGAGCTAATTATATTCTCCATAATTTGTTCCATGATTGATATGGAATCGAGTTGTGATAAGCGAAATCACATCTACACACTGGTGATAAGCAGATCTGAGTGGTAACAAGTACGACCAACACCCCATGCAAGCGATCGAGTATCTAAGTTAAGATATAGGTCTTCATCATTTGGAACGAAAAAGCCAAATCCTTTAAAAAGTTGCGAACTTGCCACCATTAATGAATCGTTTCGTTATTGTGCTTGGTAGATGTAGATTTAAGGGTACCCTCGGATTTGATATCAGGACAAATACTAAAGCTATTTTCTTCACTATAAAAGGGGTGGGGAAAGGGTTATCCAATCCAGTGCAGCCGCACAAGTGAGCATACGCATGTGGCTAGGGTTTCATTAATAACAAAAATCAATTAAAAACAGACATGTTTAAAACAAGGCCCTTGTTTAAAGCATGTTTTTTGTTTGTTTGTTTGTTTTTAGCCATGACGACACGAATATTTAATTGTGGCGTCACAGTGGATTGGCATTGAAAATTGAAAATGTAGGGTAAATATGGCTCCTTCGACGAAAAAGACTTCCAATCACTGTCATAAACAGACCAAAAATATATTTAACTAGCACTACATCGTTATGCAGCATTTTTACGGTCGGCGGTCATCATCATCAGAACACCCATTCCGTAGCAATGATCTATATTTACGTGCAAAAACTGTTGAACCAACGGCGATTACGAGGGCTCCAGCTACCCCCATATCGTTTATGTCGACTATTTTGGGTGCAAATCGTCCGTAAGCTCTTACTACATGATTTTTCGATCGTATTCACACAACTATGGCATAATTAGACAATGTTTGAAAAAAAGCAATTTTATTCTTTTCAAAAAATCACCGTTTGTTTTATGCAACTCTACATGCAACTCTACAATACATGTAGCATACCGTCTCATTTAGCTGCACGTGACCTGTTAGATCACGTCTTTCCCCTTGCTAGTCTGATATTACGTTTGCACACCTATAAACACATGCTCGTAAATTACCAGAATAAGCTTCCGTCACGATATGAATAATCACGTTGTATTATTATCAAATATACAAGTATGCAGCCACAACGTCAAATATCGAACGTTATTTTGAAAGAGACTGTTCTTATCAAGGTCTCTTTGCTGAGTAATGTTGCTGATGATACAAAAGCAAAAGAACAAATAGAAACATGAATCACTTATTTCGTTGCAGGGAGCTAATGGGAGCTGGTTCCCAAGAATAGATGTGCGACAATATACCAGTCAATATCTACTCTTGTGCAAATTTATACTCTTTCTGGCCCATGACCGATATACATGGCGTAATAACGACCTCGGAGGACGATCAACATTGTATTGAAAGTCTGATATCGAGTCGATAATTCCAATTCTGCTAAAACTTATAGATTCCTATCCAGGTCGACCCTGACTCCACCCAGATTTGGGAGAGACCCGTGAATTTGGACCTGAATCTGAAGTCAATGGTTGATTTTAGAATCCGATTAGAGCTGTGTGTCTTAACTGTTTTAGCACTCGTACCCCTTGAGCGCTACTGAAATTTTCTCGTATACCCTTGCATCCAGGATCGAGCAACACTTTTTCAGGCCGCCCCATACCATGTTCTTAGGTGGGATTTTCAACACAACTTCTGGGGGAGCAGGGTCCACCATTCACTAATGCAAGACATCTCTTTATATCCATCAGCCTGTCACATCTTCCTTGCATTAACCGCGATAATTGTCAAAATTTTGAAAATTTAAATAATCAATATTGTGTCAATAATAATGGTATACTTGCATAAATTACTATTATGTTATCATGTGTCACGCCCCGTGATCAAATTTACCGATACATGCTGCTGGTAGTGGTATGCTTGAAAATTTAGCACACGTCGTTATTACATTTATCTTTAAGATTGGTAAAGATTGTCGCTATTCAAATGATATTGGTATTGCTTACACGTCCTTATATATCCTGAGACGCACGATATATATTAAATTCACATTTCATCACTGGGCGAATTATTTTAATCCAAAGGTCACATTTGTAACAGGGCTCAGATTGCAGGAACAGGGCTGTTTGGGGCTGGCAATTTCTGCGCATGAAGATATCAATATCAAGGGTTTTGTTGCGAAGCTTAAATAACTTATGACTAGGCAAGTTTTTGTTGCAGTCAAATCTGTGGAAAGTAGCACTTATTTTTCACAAAAGTTGCATTTAATTTTACAAAAATTGCACTAAAAAGTTGCATTTATGGACAAGTTCCTTGAAATTATTAAGGTATGAGATACTCGAATCTTTCCGCATCCAAGGCACTGCAGCAAAACTCAATGTTGGCGTCATCAACAAAATCAATAGCCTGAAAAAATTGACCCAGTGAAAATGTAATTTTCGGCCGTCTAGGCTAAATGCACGTCAAATTAGAATGGACCCCAAATTTAAAGACAGTGAAATCCTCAAGCGATGTATTTGCATATAGAGCCAAATATTTCCAGTGAAAAGTTATTTGCGTACAAAATCGAAAATACTTGCAAAAAATCGCATGAAAAATCGTAAAGAGTTACAAAAAGTTGCAATATAAGATACATCCGAACCGATTAAAACACCATACTACGTACCTTCGGAGTATTTAGGAAGATGCCGGAAGTTGTAAAAAAGAGTTACGAAAGTTGCAAAAACTTGCCCTACTTATGACCTGCGAGCTCTCATTTAGTATTTCTGTTTCTCTCATTCTTTGATTAGGCTAATGATTGTTTGACTGCTTTTTAGTACGTACCATATAAATGAGTTTATGTGATCACTAGTCCCTGCTGTCAATTTACCTCTGTTGTCTGCGCTGGATGCTACTTGCTGCTGTTGGAACAAATTATCTGCTTCTCTACAACAGGCTTGGACAAACGGAAAATTTTCAGCTTTTCCAAGTTAGATTACGGTAAAATTATATCTACAGTTTTTTTTTTCCAAACTAGAGGATTACTGAATTTACGAAAACGGACATGGATCAAGCTCCGTTAATGTCAAATCGTGAAGTTCAATATTGTGAGCATGAGAATAACAATGTCTGTACAACAGCAATCTGGGACCGTTTCACACTACAGTTCTCCTAAGCATTTACAGGAAAATCTGAAATTAGATTAGAATTAAAATTAGAGCATAAAAAACATTTCACAAATTAGATTAGAATTGCTATTAGAGCAAAGGGAGATTTTACAGATTAGACTGGAATTAACTGATAGACTTAGAGACTTAGAGACTTAGATAGACTTAGAGAAGAGACAGATTTCACAAATGAGATTAGAATTAGTTCAACGGCATTTCGCTCTAATTGGTATAATCAGACAACTCCAATTTTCTAGCTGTCCAAGTCTGCTCTGCAATAAGTATGTTGCGACTGAAGATGTATCTTAAGCCGTGACAGATCAAGTCAAGGTAGATCGTTAATCAGGCTTCGCTCGGCGTGTGATGTTTTTGGAGCAAAGATTTTACCGCCGACCTTTTGGGCAACTCGCACTGCTCGCAGTGGGACGAAATTTAAGGCCGGCGCCGAAATGACAGTGTCTGATAGTGCCGCACATTTAGGTTTCACACCCCGTGACCAGGGTTGTAATGACTCGAGTCGAGATTTTTGTATGACTCGAGCATGGCCTACTAAAAACACGGCCTTACAGTCTGCCTATTGACCTGAAAATTAAGAGGCCTAAAGTCTACTTTCCAATCCTTACCAGCTGTGCACTCAATTGGTCAGAAAATGCGATATTGTCATATTGTTACCTGTCTCTGGTACTCTACTAACACACCGGTGCAGAATGTATGTAAAAACAGTCTATTGCAGCAATATATAACAAAAAATTAGGAACATAATTTGCATAATCAAAGAAAAATGGGTACAGAAACTCGTGAATTAGAGCCTTAGAAGACAAATATCACAGCCTTACAGGACAATCACTTCTTTTGCCTCTCTTTAAATTGGCGAGCGCTGAGTTAGGAATTCGCAAATTTTTGCTGATTATTGTAAAAAATGTTCACAATTTTCTTGAACACGACAATTTTCACTACGTGCATTGCAGCCAATTCGTGTAGTAGTAGGCCATGACTCGAGTCATTTTCAAATGCGTAAAACTCGACCCGTGTCTATTTTTTTATTGACTCGACTTGTACTCGAGTCATTGTGCATGACTCGAACCAAGTCATATTACTCGGACGGCCAAGACAGATATTTCCTTGTAACTTCTAAGAGTCGTTAAGTTACCACATTATTGGTACTTCTTCTATCAGTCCGGGTACTTAGGAGCCAGAAACTGCCAAGACCGAAGACAATCACTACATTATGAATGCGAGCCATTCTATATCACTCGAGCAGAGTTTTAAAAACGTGGCTTGAATCAGATTGACCTGAAAACTGAACAGCGAAAATATTGATTTGGACTAGGACTCTAGTCTAAACGCTATGACTCGGACTCGACCCTCTTCTAGCTGACTTGGACTCGGACTTGATTCGGTGGTGAATTGAAAATGACTCGACTTGACTCGAGACAAAACTATAAAAGTGAGATTGACTTGTGACTGGGAACCTTGTGACTTGGTTACAACCCTGCCCGTGACTGAAGCACCCCAACAGTGTCAAGCGACCATTCTTTTGTTTGCTGCGCTAACCGATTAAATGTTTTATATGGCCCGGTTTATCAGGACATATCATGGTATGGTATGGAAGTACGGTATGCTATGAAACTAAATATCGGTATTGAATATGTTCTGTTCAAATGGTATGTAGGCCATATTTACAATTTACAAGTATGGCATGGAGATTTGTTTCCATGCTTCCATACTTTATCAGTTACGCCAGAAGCAAGACAAAGACAATTTCGAATTGTCAAATCAATTGCATACCTCAGAAAGTATAGTTAACTCACAGGTCTCTGCTCAAATCACAAATTTCGACTCGGACTCTTCCAACCTAGTCCGAGATAATTTTGAAGACTCTATTAGTTGTGCAACGATGTAATTAAGCAACCTGACATACGACAAAAAAATTGGGAATGGAATTGATCCATCAGGGTTTTTAAAATGGATAGTTTCATCAAAAAATGAATCTAAGTGCTAGATAATTTCCACACATTAAAAATAAGTTATATGAGATATCGTGCAACCGAGAAAGTGTGAAAAATGTATCAAATATGGTATGAATGAATGTTATCGAAAATGGTTGTCAAAAATTATAAATATATGGTATGGTCGTATGGAAATGGAACCAGTGAAGCGGATATGGAAAAATATAGAAATTTTCCGTAACATACCATACCATTCTATGCCCGGGTGCGTATATAACCTAAGTATACTTCTTGATGGTCACTGATAGGAAATACAATGAATGCGAATTGCTGCTCATGCTCATGCATGCTCATGGACAGTGTCTTCCTCAATTTCGGTGGTCGACGGGCGTATAAGCAGGCATCCATTTTTTTCTCGATTCATACCTGAAAAAATGTTTTCACAAATAGGTGTGTTACCGAACACGGAGCCCATTTCCGTACCTATTTTGCGAAAATTCATCGACTCACGACCCCATATTGAAATGAATCCTTCGTTGCAGCGTGTTTCCCTTTCACATCGTGAGCGCATTAAGCAATTAACAAATTAGACGGCATTAAAGGGAAGTTTCCCCACTAATGTTTCATGCTCCGTAACAAGTCTGTTTGTGAAGGAACCTACTCAACTGTAAATGACGGAAATGCTAGACACAGAAAACTCGATAACACGAGTAATGATAGCAATCATTTAACAGGAATTGATCAGTTTCCTAATTTTAAATCGCAATGAGCGACCTAAACACTGAGAATGTAGCGTTTGCGGACCGAGAAAAATCGAATAGCGGGCTACTGGATTTCTGTCGTAACGAAATTGAATTGTCATCATAAAGAATTGAAGCTGCACTAAATGATGAAATCTTGAAGATGATAGAGATAATTGCAACTTAAGTCAACTTAGGTGGCTGCTTGATAATAACACAATCGCTGTATTTTAACATGCACTTCGATGAACTTCATTTTTGAGTTATGGGAAATATCTGTGCTACGTTTGTCTACTCAGCTTGCACGGACTGGACTAGTCGGCGCGGATCATTTCGACGGACGTACATATCAAGATCGAAGGTTTCGACCAACCAACGAGAGTCAATTTTGGCCAAGAGTTTATAGCCTCCAATCTATTTGGCACCGCACTTTGACCAGCCGTATCTTGGCCAAAGCTTCATGTTTACATGTTTACCAGCACGGAAAGAAATATCCGTGTTTCGTACTCCCGCATCCGCTCGTTGCACACCCCTACATTAAAGCATACCGACTGTATCTGACGGTGATTTTCAGTGAACCAACGTCGCACAAATCTTATCATGAATTCAAACCAATTTGCGTAGTGCAACGGTCGGCACATTTTCATGATCAATAGATATTGTGGCAACGACTTTTCGGCGTACCTCGCTTATTGGCCCGAATAATTATTCTTGTGGCAGCATAAACATGTGTTTGAGAGGTCAAGACAGTGGTGTAACCAGGGTTAGGGGTTCGTCCCCCCTTTTTAAAATCCTCAAATTTAAGTTACTGTCACGCCGACGACCAACTAACTAGGGTTGTCATATTTTTGAGAAGCAAATTCCGGACACTCTTTAGCGTCCACTAGCGGGTTTAAAAATGATATTTTTCACATTCTTTGTCAAAATGACGTCACACTAGCAAAGCATTGCCCATCGACTGTATACAGGAATGGAGTGGAACATAGGTCATCAATTGAGCCATCTGTAAAGTAAGCTCTGGTGATTGCTACTTGCTAGGGTCTGCAATAGATTTCTTCACGGGCCGGATGAAATCGTCTGACGGGCCGTGTCTGGCCTGTCGGAATTGTGTTTGGTAGCCCTGCTATACTGTTAGGTCGGTGTGATTGTCTGGTTGTGCGTTTTAATCAGGTCCGAAACAACAGTTCGTCAGTCCCCTTCCGCCCTAAAAAGCACTGATCTCTGACCCACCATGGGGTAATCGATGTACCTTCTTGGGCACTTACTATATGCATCTGGTTGTTGAATTTTATGAATGAATTCTGTCAATAATATTGATTCTTCTATATATTAGGCTACTATAAAATGCAACAGCAGGTTACATATCCGGTGATTTCCAACCTTTTATGGTCGCGACATCATTTCCAACTTGAAAATGTTCCTTGGCCCAGCTCAAAACTTGATAAGCTGATTACTAAAGAAATTCAGCTTGCCCAAACTTACTCACGGCCTAGGAAGCTGATTACATCCAACATCATCGCGATCCCCAGATAAAGGCAAGCGACCCCAAGATTTAGAACCACTGTCTGTGACTGAAGCATCGAATCGGCCTTAACCAACTCTAGGAATATACCGTTAGCTTATAATTGCGATCACAATTAGACTTATTTCAGGAATTGATGGTTATTTATATTTATTTTTGATTGCATTTTTTGCGAGGCGGTGCCTGATGCCTATACTGATAATAATATACGTTCCATTAACTCGCGCGCAGCGCGAAGAAAATTTTCGAATAGCATAAAGCTGCTTGAAAATAATATTGTTTATGTTGATTTGAGAAAAAGTTTTGAGCCTACTTGAAGCATATTTTAGAATTTCCTCCCGGACGCAGTTTTTTCAGTGAAACTCCTGACATGTCCGGGAAATTCCAGACGTATGGCAACCCTAGACTAACACCACTGGCGAATTTGATCTACCCGCCACCGCGCGCCTCGAAATCTTGGATTGCACGATACCTTGATTGATATCTTGACATGGCGATGCTTGGAGGACAATGCAGTTTTCAGATACACATTGTCTTCCTAATCTACGCCGTTAAATAAACTACTTGGAAGTGACATTAACAATTGCAAATTAAAATTAAAAACAGCGCCATTGCTATCCAAGTTCTTGATTGCTAACGTAAGTAGCTTGCCAGAACCACCGCGAAGGTGTTTAGCATTATGTAACGCCGACTTTAGAAGTCGATCGATGT
Organism: Botryllus schlosseri; assembly: GCA_000444245.1. Lineage (NCBI taxonomy): Eukaryota > Metazoa > Chordata > Ascidiacea > Stolidobranchia > Styelidae > Botryllus > Botryllus schlosseri. The sequence goes on from ATSW01082813.1 coordinate 12,073, forward strand.
TTATAGATTTTCGGATCAGCGCACCAATTTCATTTTAATAATAATATCAGTGGTGATAAATTCTATGATGAGTTGCGCTATCACAGGTGAGGCCTGGCCCGTCTGTGCCGCATCTGTGCCTTAACCCGTCCTTTCTCGCTTTATTTTCGAACAACAATAAATATGAAAATTCCGTTATTTTAGGAATACAAATGATTAAAATCGAATCATTCATAAACATCGATAAAAAATACCAATAATCATTGAAGGTTTTACAATTTTCCTTCGCTCATCCCTGACGACATGTGAGGCACTGCCTCACTTGCCTCCCCTGTATAACCCCATATCACTGACGCATCACACCCTGCAGTGGGTATGTACTGCTATAGTGACCATGTTTGGCTCCACCTACGCATGAGGGCAGAAAAATATGGCGCACACTAAGAATCCCATATATTAGTGCTACCAATACGTCTCGAATTTTCAATTGTGACGTAACAGTTGATTGACATGTACGGCTCTTGGGGAGTTACATTTGGAAATATTGGGTCAATATGGCTCTTCAGTCGAAAAACGTTCTCTGGTCTGGTCTCTGGTGATGGTACTATTCTCCTCATGCCTCGTGTCATTCGAATCATTATTACGAAATTATGATGATTGTTGAAAAAAGCAAAGCAGAAAGTAAATGTTACGTCATTCTTCATGGGTGCTGTAGGCTCTGGCGGGCTGACTTAGGGTATATGCCTACCACTATACCCGTTTTCGAACCAGACTTTTGGTTATGTAATAATAATTGTGCGCAAATGTTAATTCACTACGGCTAGTGCGAGACAAAGTTATTGTGAATGGTACATAGTAATAGGTCGAAAGTCAAACAAGTTTCTGCAAATGCATCGCAACGACAAAAATTGGGGAGTCACTTTTAGAATTATTCTGCGTCAAAAATATTTTGTTTAAATATCCACAATTTTCATCCGCGCTACATTTTTTTCGTCCACACAAGTGCGCTCACCATCCCACAGGTTGGAAAGTACTGCATAAGCGTATATACCATTATCTCAACAGAAATCTCGAGCAACCTGTGCCTCTCTATTCTACAAAAACCATATCAGGGTTAGGCAGTGCTGCATGGTATCACAATCATTATTTTAACATAAACTTCTGTGATGTGGGAGAATGCGGAGAATGCGCGGTTGATCCTGTCCGATTTAAGCCCGAATCAATTTTCCATCGCTGATATCAACCCGACTTGCATATCTGGCTGTGACCTCGCGAACTTGGAAAAGACCGAGTTGTTTGATTTAGACTGGCCGGCAAACAAAGTAGCACATGACTACCTTGTCTCATGGAGTCTCACTGTTGAAAACTGGATCAATGCTATCATGACATTCCGAAATTTCAAATGTCATGGTCGATATCAAAGCGGAGCTAGTCAATATTGATATGGTTCAAATATACACAATGATGTTCTCGGAATAACGTGTAATGCACACGAATGTCAGATGCTTGATTAATAGGGTGGCGTATTTACATTTCCCTTGCCCAATATATGAACAGTCTTGTCAATTCGGAGTTGAATTTTAAAACCCGGTATTGCCATACACATCCCGGATGGAAAGTAGAAAGTATAGAAACCCGTTTTACACTCTGCTCAATATCAATGTAGCATTAGTCAGACGCGGAATACATTGTCTGGTCTGGCGTGGACCGTTAAGGCACAAGCTTATATTCCCTTGCACGTCAGCATGTACTTCAGCATTGTGGCATAATGTGGCCTGAGTCATCGCTAGCATAGGGTTACCAATTACCATACGTCCTCTTTTAAGAGGATTTGTCCCCTTTTTTTACTTTTTTGAAAGTGTCCTCGGAGGACGCCCAAATGTCCTCTTTTTTGAGATTTAGTCATTTTTTTAGAATTTTGGTTACATATCAGGCAAAATTCGACTGAGGTACAGCAAATCAACTCTGAAGTAACGCTCAGGCGGGTGCTGAGCCGGAAAGCTGGCCTTTTTTCAGTCAACCAACGGATAATGTGAAAGAATAACTGTATTTCCGGAGTTGAGCCGGAAAGTTGACCTTTTGTTAGTCAACCGACCACGAAGTGGGAAAAATTTATCATTTTTCAGGATTTTCCTCCGAAATTGCAAGTCTGAAAATTTTGGAAAAGTGTCCTCTTTACAGATTTCCAAAATATGGTAACCCTACGCTAGCGTGTACATTTTTCTGTCACTTCACTGAAATGTAGAGTAGGAATTAGCAATATGACGTCACGGTCATAGGTTCACGTTCACGTTCGCGTTCACACAGAACCTTTCAAAAATGTTCGCGTTCACGCGAACCTGAACCTTTGAGATGTTCACACCATCCCTAATAATTAGAACTACACAATTTTGAAAACTGGCAACTATAGAACTAGAGCTAGAACTAACAACTTTTCAAAATCCACAACTAGAACTATAGACCTAGAACTACTCACTTTTTAAAACTCGCAACTAGAACTAAAACTAGAACTTACATCATTTAAAAATTAATATACCGCAGAATATAGTGCAAACTTTTGACTTATCCCGCCAACGTATTTCCTGCTTCTCATTGTCAGAAAAATAATGGCCCACCTCCGGCGTAGGGGTTCCAAAGTCATTAAATGTTAATAACAGTACTGAATTTTCAGCTCCCTTCAAGCCTTCAAAATTCTGGACATTTAAGCATATTCCAGCTTTTCCTTCCGGACGCAATTTAAACAGTGAAAATCATGTCCGGGAAATTCCGCACGTATGGCAACCCTAACGTAGGGGTTCCCGAGTCATTAAATGTTAATGACAGTTCTGAACTGGATTTCATTCTCCTAGGCAACACAATAATTTTCATTTTATCGGACATATCAGACATATAATCAGCATTTCAAAAGGACGTAGTTTCGAGTATGTATGTATGTATAAGGGGTTTTATGGTGCTCGACTACTAAGGTCTTGTGCACCAGGCCTGGGGGAGCTAATAGTTGAATCATATACGTCTACACAACAGTGTTGGGATGACTCGAGTCATGACTTGACTCGAGTCAGACTCGAGTC
>ATSW01082831.1:0-10971 GCA_000444245.1 Botryllus schlosseri
CCGCATATCTTCTATGTTTAGGACGCCGAATCTCTTCAGCAGCGACTTATTGGATGGGCAGCCAGGCCCCTTTGGGGCCCTAGCTATGATTCGGAGTACCAATGGTCAGATAAAGTTTCAGACACGAGCATAACTATGGTGTCGAATGAAGTAGCTTTGCATTAACTAATCAACCAATCATTGTTAGGAACAAGCGGCCTTGACGGATATTTCGGAGTGGTTCCATTGCCATGCTAACATATTGATTCATGTTTTTGGAATTAGCGTGACACTGGCCTTCGATTAAGACCAGTTTAATTAAATTTTAGCTCACGGGACGCCAGCTATAGGACTACCAATTACGCTGCTTTTAGCCGGCTGTGCAGCCTCATTTTGCCGCCCCCTTGGAGCCTGCCGCAGAGCCAGAACCGCCAAGTGGCTGCTACGCCACTGACCCCTAGACTGAATCAACTCAACTACCTAGGGCTACTTTATATAGAGAGTGTATCTACTAGTCCTGTTGTATTCTCATAATTGAGAATGCAGCTAAATTCAACTATGGGTATTTGAGGAAGAATTTATTTTTCGAGATACAGATAATAAAATCAATACATGCATGGACACTATAGTTTATATATTTATAAATCGCGCGTAGCGCGAAGACAATTTTTAGGTTACATTAATCTGCCCCCAAATAGTGTAATATTAATTGATTTTACGAAAATTTGGGAGGGGCCATCGCCCCTCGCTGGCTACGCCAATGCCGTCAAGACTGAAGATATTGGAGTTGTTGGAATCGGCTAAAATCCGATATCGGTCAGGTTTTAGTTAATATAGCTCAGTGGTTTAAAAGCGTCTTTAGTCACGCTCCATGGGGCCGGTTTGGTAAAGTGTAAACAACTGAGGCCTGTTCCGCGATATGTCGTACGTGAACGTAATTGGATAGATGTTAGATTAGATCTATAGCATGTGTGAATGGAATATGAGCTTGCGTGAGTTATTTAGTGATCTAATATGTTAAATTGGCGCTGACTAGACTTTGCCGCCATTCTGAAACATGCTATTCAAAGGCAGTACTCTGACAATAACATCGAACAGGAACAGCTAATAAAATCATAGCAGCAGAGAACGAATATATTCATTGGATAGAGGTGCATTAGATCTACAACATTTGGGGATATTAGCGTATGGAGGTTGTTTGGTGCTCTGTTTTTTGAATTCAAAGTGGGGGATGTAACGTGACCAGTTGCCATCATCTGGATTCGTAATTCACAATACATTGGTATCCGTATCCTTCTAAATATATACCTTCGATCGAATGACTACATCTATGAGTTGAAGGAAGATTTGATCTGCAACACGAGGGAATTTTTCAAAATCAACATGCTACATCGACTAGACCTTCGAATAACTCTTGATGTTCGAATAAGTGAAGGAGTACATTGATTCACTATTGACATGCAAGTTGTTTTGTTGTTGAATTTTTTAAATTTAAAATTAGCATATCATTGGAACTTGTTGCTTTGCCTTTGCATCACAATGAACAATGCTTTCCAAAGTATTCCATGGACTGTATTTTCAAGTTATTCATTAAATTATAGCACGCAGGGCCAGGGGATAGTGAAAACTGAAAAGTATGACCTGTAACTAGACGGCAGATGTTAAAATGCCTGCCCGAAATCCAATCTACAGACACCAAAACACTTATATCTTTTTAAGTTGTAAAATATCTGGTAATCTTTGCGATTGTTTTAGGGTCAGTGCCTTGACCAAGAAAAGATTGTATATTCGGAATCAGTTGGAAAATGGCTCTCGTATAAAACAGGTTTTAGTGGGTAATGATTGCCAGCACTAAGATTAACAAATATTCTAAGGTTGAAACCTCACTACTGTATTTTATTCAGAACCTTCATGCTTGATATTCTGATTCTAGTTTTTGTAGCCCAGTAATGTATTCTTTGAATAGAATCAAGGAATCTTTCGCACAAGTGAAGAATCTCATTTATTGTCAATGGTTTTACCTGGAATGTGGAAGACCCTGGAAGTAGGAGTGATGGTTTTATTCTTCCCATGGAATCAGAGGCAAGCCGATGAACAGTGCTGCACAGCAGCGGTTTAAAAGTGATTTTCAGTGTGTTTCATAGTCAGAAAGTCCTTCAGATATTTAGTAGAAATCCAAGTTGCATTCATAGTTTTTATCACAAATGTCCACAGAATTTAGTTTGTGATGTTTTCTTGTGCACTCTCCTGAAACATGATTTTCATCTGCAGGATTGGTGCATATTGGTTACTTCTGCGACTGGTGCCTCCAATAATATTGTTGTCACAGCAATATCCACAGCGTCAATTTTGTTATGTAAGTTCCATTTTCAGGATCTATGTTATAACAGTTATTATGGCTATCTCCATTGACGTAATAAAGCGAAGAAGTCGGCTATCACTAGCAGTAGTTCCTGACATTGGCAATCTGAACCTCTGAATGACGTCTTGTCCAGACAACTAGAAAAGTGTCAGCTTTTCCAAATTGATAAATATTAGAATTTTGGCAAATTAGACTAGAACTTGGAAATTGAATCAAGTTCATTTCCTATCAAATCAATCTTAAGCAAGAGAATGGCAAATGTCTGTACAGCCTCATTTTGCACTATTCAGTTCTATAGCATTTTCAGGAAAACCAGAAATTAGATTAGAATTAAGATGAGAGCATAGAAACATTTCACAAATTAGATTAAAATTTGATTACCATAATTTCGCTTTAATTAGACTACTAGATCTCCTTGATCAAATCTGGTGTTGTGGTGCTATTGGGAGTCTAAAAAATAAAAAATGTAATGTCTTCAGATTTCACTCTCATACCTGACTTGACACGCTGTATCCAATCTGAAAAATAGTGAAGCAATCTTTTTCAATTACAAAATTGTCAAAACTTTCAATAGTAGCCTAGCTAGCTTATAAAATCAAAATCAGGTCAGAACTACATGAGCTCCTTGGGAGGCAACTTATTAATGGTAGGTCTGGGGAGGTAACTTATGATTTATAGACTTAGTTTTCTAACTGATTGGTGACCAAACTTAAATTAAACTGAAATTCGGATCCATCAGGTTTAATGAGTAATGAAAAAAGACAGGCACTTCTTCGATGGCAGTCAGAGATCGGAAAGTGTTCATCATGATCACCAATGAATGTTTCCCATGAACACGAACAAAAATTTATAAACGTCAAAATAAATTGTTTTTTATTGTGCCTTTGGAGAGACTGATATTAGGGTTGGGGTGGGGGGAAAGGGAGATTGGAAATGGGTTAGGGTATCCAAGATTACGTTTGGGGTTATGGGGATTGGAGGTGGGTTAGGGTATCCCAAGATTAGGGTTGGGGAGAGTGGAATTATAAATTTTTGTTCGTGTTCATGGAAAACATTCATTGGTGATCATGGTGAACACTTTTCGATCTCTGACTGTCATCGAAGAAGTGCCAAAAGACAATGCAATGTGATCGCCGCATCTCGAGGCATTTGTGGGATTATTTGCTCGGGAGTGATGACCGACTCTAGGTAAGACTGTCACTGATATTGTAGTTTGTGGAGTCCCTTATCATGAGAAACTTACGAAATCAATCTCCAAATCAGATCAGTTCCGCTGCTCATGCAGAACGTCCAAGCGTACGGTACATACTCACGATCTAGCGCACGTAAAATCTGATCTTGTCAGGTCACCGCTGCCGATATCAAATCCCAGGAAAGTGTAGGCAAACCTTGCACTGCGTGTCGGATTTGTTTGTCATTAGTCGCGTTCGGAAGAGCCTTCTAACCTCAGCCATTATCGTTACGAGTACGAGAGGCGTGCCTTTAGGCGATGAATACGTCTCGTATGTGTTCGATCGTAAGTGAACAGAGCGTTGATGCGTAGCGTGAAAACGGACAATCCCGCGTTTGTTGCGTCCCTACCGTTGCGAGACGAGTGAAGAGGCAGAACTGAATAATGGGAGGCTGATTGGTTTTGGTCATAGCGTAGGCTTGCGTTCGAAGCTATCTTGGTTATTTCAGGCTGAAAGCGACTCTGACCTCGCGAGTAATCCCGCTGAAAAGTCACGCCACACAATCGGGTAGATTTGCGTCACGGATCAAATACAATTCACATCGCTATTCGGTTGGCGATACGTTATTGCATGAAATATTCATCAATGGAGAATCGCGGCGTTATAATTGTTCTTTAGATTTAATGACGTCGTCTGTGTAAGCTTCTTCAGGTCAGAAGAATCGATAAAGTGTCGGTCGACCCGCCTTATTCATAACACATTCGCATTCTACTCTATCCGTCTGTCGTTTGGGTTGCGTTATCCGTGCCAATGCTGATATATCTCAAATCTAAATTCCCCGCTTCGTCACGCGAAATATCGCAACGGGAATATGGAGGCGCCTATTATTAGATGAAATCGTTGTCACGGAAGCGGAACATTGCTCACGCACACCGTCAATGTTTAACTTATCAGCGATTTTATTTGAAGATACTCTCGAGGTCGGCTAACAGCGGCTCCACACATCCGTTTTGGCAACGTTGCCTGAATTCGCGCTTATTGACAGGGAATATTCGAGCCGTGGACTCATATTCAGGAGAATAACAGTGACTTGAAGCTAGTTTGTTCTATCTCAAGCCTAGCCTGTGTTCTTGTGGTGTTATAATATGATGAAAATTTAAATAAAATGACGGATTGACTGCGTGTCGGCTTGGTAACGTAACGTAGCCCGGGAAAATACCACGGCGGGGAATATTACCGATTTGAATATGCGACATGACATCGAGGTCGTAATCAGTTACGCGACATCAATTTTTGGTCGCCTTGGGTGCATCAAAAGTAGGTCAACGCCAAAAATCGTTCTTTCTGTCTGTCGCGCGTGACCTCAAAAATGATTGTTGGCTTTCGGAGTTTGATTTGAGGGCGGCGACCGCACGCCAGCCACCATATCCAAACATTAACCCTCCAGTCGCGTTCATTGTCGTGATTACGCAGAGCTGCAGACGAGCGCGGCATGTCCCCGTCTGTCGCTAAAACTTGACAAGTGTCAGCGGAAAAGATCCAGGTTTATGAATATATTATTCAATTGTATACTGAAATTGCGAACATCCAAGAGTATCTTGTATCTATTTTGTTAGTCGGTAGCGTAAAGCTAGTTTGTGACGACAAGATGTCGATCAAGCGAGGCGTTCTCGTGAAAGAGAAAAGTGAAGACGGGATGACGCGGAGTTTGAGGAAGCTCTGCCTCGAATCAAAGTCTGGGTGAGTCGCGGGATCACGGACGTAGAAATAGCAGAACGCATGCGAAACGACTTATAAGTGAATACAACCTACTTGAATGCAACGGTAAAATAGAACGAGAAGGTTACCTCTAGTCCTCAGGGGCGATGAGTCCAAAATGCTGTAAAGAAGACGCACGCACACTGAACGTGGCATTCTCAAATCCTCATGTAGCTGACCATAGACAACAAGTGCTAACAATAACAAACCGACAACCATCGCGTGTCAATTTAGTCAGCAGCGCAAAAGGCTTCTACAGCGGATCCGCGCGAATCTCGCTCGCCTCGAGGCATGTCGACATTTGAGATGCAGCCTGATTGACGCACGTTGTGGCTCCTAATTACAGACGGGCTTGTGGCGGAGATCGGGATGACCCTCAAATAAATGAAATGAAAGCCAGCGTCAGAGCTTAGTGTTGTGAAGAATTCCGCTGTCGTTTGGTTCCGCTTGGCCTGGAAATATTTGTGTTTCTTGTTGCTCTGACGCAAATGCGTGGGTGTGCGCGCGTGAGTGTGGCCTACGTCACGTTGGCGCGTGCGTGAGAATGCAACGCAGTGCGTGTGCGTGCGTGCGTGGTTTCGTGCGATGCGCTTGTTTTGCGACGCGATTGTAAAACGTGAACGTCGCTATTGTGGATGAGATGAAAGAATGTTGAGATTTTTGCTATGTGGAGATATCAAGGCAGATGGCTTTTGTTAGTTTTGCTCTGGTTTCAACACATTCGCGGATCTGCTAAGTCAAAGCTCTTTCACTTTTTAACCGTAGTTATGTTTGTCAGCGCTACAGGCTACACGTTAGCCTTGTGACGTCGACCGTGGTCGCATTAGGCTTTAACCTGATTCCAATGTGCGCCGACTTGACTATTTCTTTCCCATTCGGGTTTATTTCGCCAGGATCACAGTCTTCAACTGTATAGCGCCGTATCTCCAAGACCCTTCCTATTTCTCGTTGCTTGAAGATCTAATTTTAGTCGCGCTTCCGCGATGCGTCATGCTCTCGCAATTACGGGCCATAATGACTTTTGGCCAGCGATATTCTCAAGGAAAAATGAATAACGCGAGACTGGCTCCAGGCTGACGCTTGTGTTGTGTTGGAATTTGCAGATCGTAAATTCAGAGCTAAGTATTCCTCCTGCAAGCGACTTTTTATCAATCTCGATGGCGCAAGACGTTCGGAACGAGCGGTGAGTTGTGAACGGACAACAAACGACGCTGTGGACTCTACGTCATGCGGCGTCTTAGGATATGTTCGCAAACGTGACGCAAATCGCTTCATTTAACGAGATTAACACAAACGGAGGTTGCGTGGCGGTGATCGGCCCGTGTCTTCTCAACCCTTTTGTTGAGTGTATTAAACTCCGCACGAATTTGTCTAGGATATGTTGACCAAATCTTGACGAAAACGTATATTGTAGTCTAGCGCAGCTGTAGCGACATGTCGGCTTCTAAAGTGGTTTACAATGGAAGAGGCCTAACATGTTCAGTTCATGTTCATTTTGAAACAAGCCCAAATGTTTTAGGCTGACACTCGTTTGGGGTATGTTGAAGCTGATAAAGGGGGCTCAGACACTTGGATAGATTTGAATAGATCATTGCATATCAATTGGTTATTGTATTGAACTGTAGGCTATGTCAATTCTCTATTAGTAGCTGGTGATCAACCCTGATTAGTGTCGGCCGAGAATGTTAGGGTTTATTCCAATACAAGTAGCCTATGTCAATCAAAAGTATATTAAAGCCTTCCAAGAGTCTTTTAACCCAAGTTTTCGCCTGGTCGCAAAAATATAGATCCACCTCATTACACATCTGGTACATTACTACATAACACTGGTGCACAAAATGAAACACACGCCAACAACAGCGTTACAACAACAAAGCTATATGATTATTTTCACTCAGAACAAAAATACTGCAATGCATATATATTTACTGTAAATCAGACGAACTTCAACTATATGAGCCGGTGTGTCCAGTGAACGTTGGGGTTTCCTGTAAAACCGGCTTAAAAACCACTGTCTTCTAGGCCTAGTTTTGTCTAAAAACTCTAACTGTTAATTGCAAGTAAAATAAGTCTTAAAAATAGCCATAGAATAGACCTAGGTAGTGCAAATACTGTCCTAGATGTGATGTTGCATTCTGACATGATACATGGTGATTTCAGCTCGATCCAACTGAACGATCAAATGGACGTGGAACGTCAACACTCTCCCCAATCTTCCTGCAGCATAGACGACAGACAGACCAACTCACCACAGACCACAAGTCAGGTACGTTTGTAAGATATCTAATCTTGACAGCCAGTGATTCATTTGTCGCTGCGTTTTCAGGCACCGCACTCAATGGCGATAGAGCAGAGGAAGGAAAAATATGTGATGATTGCAGATCAAAAGTGAGTTGAACTCTTGCTTGGGAAACTAGATCAGTCTAGTTTTAGTCTAGTTAGATTCGTTAGTGTGAAATCTCGGCGATGTTATGCTGATCTTATTTGTGCACAGTTTCTATTCTATTAATTTAATTCGAATCTAATTTCTGGTATTTCTGGCAATGCTAAAGGAGAAATGTACTGCGAAACATTCTAAGCTTGGTATAGAAACATTTTCCATTCCCGAGCTTATGATAATCAACTCTGGTTTGATATAAGTTGAATTTAATTTCTGTTGTATTTCCTTGTAACTGGAATCAAATTCAATTTGCAAGTTTTTGCGAGATCAGTAATTCTAATTCTACTCTAATTTGTAAAATAACTATGTAGGTTAGGTTAGGTATCATTCTAATTCAAATCTATTTTGAAAAAACTGTAGCTATAATCCTATTTGCAATCTTGTTTGGAAATATAACTACGTTTCATTCTAATTCTAATTTAATCAGAAGAAAACTAGGTATCATTCTAATTAATTATTTGGAACAAAAACTATAGATATTCTAATTATAATCTAATTAAAAAAAACAAGTATCCATTCTAATCTAATTTGAAAATAAAACTAGGTATCATTCTAATTTTAACGTAATTGGGAAAAACTGTATGTATCCTTTCAAATTATTATCTAACTTAAAAAGGAAACTGTGTAATGTAATTTGGAAAAAACTAGGTGCTAATTCTAAGGTGATTTGGAAAAAGAGACTGCTGTGTATCTATCATGCTCATTGTAATTTACGGTAATTTGAGAAAGTGAACCATTTTCTAGTTGCGCAACAATTTGTGTTCTTTTATTGCCAGCTCTGCCATTACGAAAGACTCCGCAAATGCGACATCGGTGTCGGGGGGATCGCCTGCTGCGAAACATACCGAACCTTTGCCTGAAGTGCGACAAATCGTTCTCTACAGCGAGGGGTGAGCAGTAGGGCTGTTCAAAAATAACTTGTTTCTTCACATTTTATTTGCGCTCTATAACATTGTTAAAAACCGCTACACACCGATTTTGGCTAATTCCAACCTATTTCAGGCAAACCTACCTGTATAGAGTAACAAATTAGATCATTTATTGAAAAAAAAAATTTTTCCTAAAATTCTTTCTGGTAACCCCATGGAGTTGTCAAATCAGTGAACAGCAAATTTGTCTCGATTCCAACCTGTTGAAGCATCGTTGTTGGAATTCAAATTTTGGATTAAAATCGCACCCACCCACCGTAGATACTATAGGTGCTGGGTACAGGGTTGTAACCAAGTCGCAAGTCAATTTGTCTTTTATAGTTTGACTCGAGTCGAGTCATTTTCCATTCACTACCGAGTCCAAGTCAGGTAGCAATGGGTCAAGTCATAGCGTTGAGACTCCAGTCCAAGTGAGTATTTACTGTTCGGTATCTAGTTTGAATCAGGTGCAACTTACTTAGTCTGTGGTCTCGAGAACAAGTCGAACCAACAAGAAATTGCGAGTTGAGTCATTCCAACCCAACCCTAGTGGGGTGCGATCGCCTGCTTGGCCGAGGGGTAGTTTCAATATGAAATTGTGTTTCAGGCACGTTTTACATCACACAGTCCCGGTCAGTAAAGACGGGCATCTCATGCCACCCTCTCCGGGCCACACTCCCCAACCCTCTGCCGCCACAGATAACGAACCCCCTGTCAGAGCTCTGGTCGTCTACAATGAAAAGTAATTGTTTTTCATCATAGACTTTGAAATTGTACTTTACATTTTTTGTCTTTTACAGGGGGGAGGTTCAGGACCCGATTATTCAATACGTCCCGAATCAAGCCAGGGAAGAAAGGTTTGTAGTATGTAGAGCAAGGGGTGTGAGAATAGGCATTACTTAAGTAGAGGGAATGTTGTGCCTTTCCACTCGAATACAAGTAGCATACTTAAAAAACTAGATAATTAGACTACTACTTGGAGTAAAATGCCTAATTCTAGTCTAATTTGTAAAATGCTTCTTTGCTTTCATTTGATTTTTTATTTAATTTTTGGTTTTCGTGAAAATGCTTCAGGAGAATTGTATCGTGTGAAACGAGCCAAGCTCGTTGTGAAGACATTTGTTATTTTCATTCTTATGAGAATGAGCTTCAACTATGATTTGATATAGTCTGAACTTGAATATTCAATTTTCAATTCTTCGCGAATTCTGTCATTCACATTGTACGGTAATGTAATTCATAAAAGTACCGGAAAAAAAATTAATATTTAAAATTTAATATAATCATTTCAATAAACCATTGAAAAATAGAATGACATTGAAATTTAACGGGATATTTCCGGTTGACACTCGTCAGGGTAAACCTAGTTTCTGCCAACAGAAGGAGTTTGTGTGCCATCTAAAAATAGCACATTAAACTTAAACTATCTCTTTGCCTTGATTATGCCAAATTTCATGTCGATGACGTCATATTTGGTGATGCGAGTGTTGATATGTAAGTTGTTTGAATTAAATTTTCTACTTTAGTTTCTGACGACGCTGGCGAGTCTCAGCTGGAAATATTCGGGTTTATTTCAATATTGATATATTATTCAAATGTAGAATTGTATATGATTCAGTTCGATATTGAAGTGTAAGTAATCTTAAAACCTACCTAATGAATCTGAAGAAGTATTTTGTTAGTGAGCAGTGAGCACCTAGTGCAGGGGTCACCAACACGAGGTCATACTTTGCCGCTGGTGACCTGTTTTGAGATTTCGGAAGTACCCTGGGTAAAGCATTTTATAATACCATACCGGGATAACTTTGGACAATTTTTCACAATTTCGCTCTATATCTTGGAAATGCTAGAGTGCAGGGGAGGCAAGTTTTGTGTTCTTCTGGGGTTATGGACCAGAGATTAGAATTAACTAATCCAAAATCTTCATGGTCATAAATAAGTACCGTAGTTTTGTAAATTAGCCTTGTTCAATGTTACCCCGGCATGTGGGGTAACTTTGGACAATGTAGTATTTCTGTATGTCTTTTACATTTAGTTGTTTATTAAACCTATTAAATGAGGCTTATTTGGTAAGAGTGCATGAGAGCAGTGGCTAAAAATAGAACACAATATTACACGTCTGGTCTATTGCATGGTTTCTACCTAATTCCACCCTAAAAAAATGAAAATTGAACCCTTGTGTCTTCCCCAATTGGGACTTATAAATAACATATGGTGATAAGGTTATCTTAGTAGCGGTGTCAGCAAACATGAAGCTTGTTGCCGTTATTTATTGCTGATTTCAAATATTTTCCTTTTCTTTAAAATATGCACTTTCCCTTTCCTATGTCTTCTGTTGGATATATTTCTGAG
>ATSW01082838.1:0-13525 GCA_000444245.1 Botryllus schlosseri
GTCTCAGACAATCCTGACAGGCCAGACACGGCCCGCCAGATGATTTCATCCGGCCCGTGGAGGAATCTATTGCAAACCCTAGCAAGTAGAAATCACCAGAGCTCTAATTGCAGATGGCTTAATTCATGACCTATGTTCCACTTCATTCCTGTATAGCAGGCCTGGGCAAAGTGCGGCCCGCGGAGCGATTCTGTGCGGCCCGCCAAAGGTTGCTTGAAATTTAAAATATAAAACCTACTTTTTAATGTTGCTGCGTGGACTAAAACCATAGAAAGAATTAACTGAACCAGAAACTCGTTTACCATCAAGCCTGTTCATTAACACATCGTGATTACGCAGCCTATGCGTAGGCCTACCTCACATGCCTAATCCGGATTCTAAGTAAATTCATTGTAGCAAATTATGCCGTTAGAATTAAAGTCACAAGAAGTCACCAAACCTTCTTCGTTGCCATTGTCACATTACGCTTTACACGGTCTGTGTTTTAAAGTGTTACGCGATGTGTTTACTAATCCATAATTCGTAAAACAAGTGAATCAGTGCTCATCATTTCTATGAATATATCACCACCCATAAAGGATGTCCAAAAATAAAGCTGAAATTCAAAGATGGTTAATGTCGTGCATCGTGCATCTCGATGAGGGCTGATCTGGGGACGAAGCCCCCAGGAGCCTGGTTCGGAACTCTTAGACTCTATAGGATGCCTAAGACCAACGTTTGAGGGGGATGACGACGGGTTGTTTCGACCATTCCAAATACATTTTTAATGTATTTATGCAAAAACGCGGATAGGGGTTTAAAGAGACTTTAATATGTATCATGTTTATCATTGTTTCAAAATATGACGGCAAATCAATAATTTCTGGGTAATTAACCGTCACTTTGTCAGTCCCCAATATCAACACATCCACTGCATGAGCACCAATTCGTGTAATTCACTGCTCCCAATTTAGAAATAAAATCAATACGCGGGATATCTAAAATTTCTGACTCGGCCCGCCAACATATTTCTGCTTCTCACGCCCGCGGCACAAAATAATTGCCCACCCCTGCTCTATACAGTCAGCCCCGGTCCCCGGCTGTATAGTGTATATAGTCGATGGGCAATGCTTTGCTAGTGTGACGTCATATAGACGGTCAATGTGTTACACCTCATTTTAAGATCCGCTAGTGGGCGCTAACGAGTATCCGGAATTTGCTTCACAAAAATATGGCAACCCAAGTCTAGACCAGGGCTCTTCAACCTTTTTCGACGTGGTACACCCTTTTAACGTTTGCTCAAAACTCGTACACCCCTGTTCATTAGGGGTCTTCAAAAATGACTTTTTCCTCAAATCGTACTGGCTACTTGATTAAATTGTTAGGTTACCTAACTTAAGCCTACACACCAAATTTGTTTCAATTCCAACCAGTAGCCGCATGGCTACGGAAGAAGAAATTTTCTATTCATAACATAAAAATAAATAACGAAAAATGTGAAATTTTTCTGTTCATCCCATGAAAGTATTAGGTTGTCTATGAAAATGATGTTCTTCAAATTTGGTTCAATTCCAACCAATTGAAGCGGAGTTATTGCCGTCAAAAAATTTGGATTTGAATAAAATAGTATTTGATTACAGAGTCTATTCGCAGCCAGTTAGGCCGCCCGCCACGCAAATTGGAATTTATTTCGTTTCAGCCCAAAACAGCATGACATTACGAACGATAATCAACCTAAACGTAACAGTATTGGGGAGAGAGTAGGTAAAGCTACTGCTGCAGAAGCGGTAATTCAGATCAGCGATAATAGCAGGCGCACCAGCCTACTGCGTATCAGGCCTGCCCCACACCACACACAGTCGATAGTAGCACATGGGCTGCAAGAGATGTCAGTAACCTCAGATCGTATGCCGCTATACACAGTCTATTGTCGCTAATTTGCATCACTAATAACAAAATACTAAATTGCAAATGTATGGCGAAATATTGGACATAAAATCGGCATTTTAAAACAAAAGGGTTTCGATTTCAACATGGAAGATGTTTCGACCCTGGCTTGCTACGTCACTTCATTTATGTGCATTGCGGTACATTTATTAACGTCGGGTAGGAAGTACTGATTCAAGAAGTCTGAGCTATCGCGGCGGTTTCCTCAAAAACCACTAAAAGACAAATGACTATAGCTGAACACATGTTTGTTGACAACTGCATACTTTCCAACACCAAACGGAACCATTGGTCTATTGCCGACGGCTAAATAAATAGGAGAAATATTTGCTTATGACATCACAATCAAGCGGTGTACGCAGTATTTCAGTTGAGATAACATTGTACCATATTGCTCATTAACCTGTGCATCAACCTGTGCTGACCCATAAACCTGTCTTTGTGATAGCTAGCCATCGGCTCATTGTAATTCGGATCTGGTACACCCCTGTACACCCCATCCGAGTGGTACACCCTTTGCAAATTCTGGTACACCCTAGGGCAGGGGCGGGCAACTTCTCTAGTCGGCGGGCCGGATATAGGAAAATTAGGTACTTGGCGGGCCGGATTGCTGAATTTGCTGAACCATTTATTCACATATACAAGGAATAAATCGTATTTAATGAATGTATTTTAACGGCAGCAATGTCACTTCACAGCCATTTCTCGCCGATAATGACGAAGACAGTGTGGATTTGAGAATAGCATCGTCATACAGGCGCCACCATGTCTGGTCCTCTCTGATCAATAAACACATGGTGCAATCCTTAATTAAGATTTCAAGGCGTTCGAGAAGTCCAGTACCCCAAATTTACAAAGATATCAATTCATTAGAGTTGAGTAGGTGACGAGATAGCGTCGATGTTCCTCAACACGGCGCAAAGCATTTTAGGGGGCCTGCAAAGCCTTTACATTTGAAAAGTCACCGCGGGGTTGGATTCAACGGTATCGCAGATAAACTCGCCAAAGAAGCTGCTACGTTTCCAACACAATGATTATCCGGTGACATCCCACTCTCCCTACAAGAAGCCAAAATAATTATCAACGAACTGACTCACACAAGATGTAAAAACCAATTTGAAACTAATGATTTCGAAAATCTCTACAAGCGAATTTACGCAGCACATGATATCCCGCAGCCACTGGGACTATCAAAAAGGGAAACAGCAGTATTGTTACGGCTTCAGACTGCATTGCATTGAACGGGCGCGCACCTACAGAGAATTGGTTGTCAAGAAGATGGCCTTCATGCCACATGTGGCGTCATATAGACGGTTGAGCATTTCTTGTTGCAATGTTCTCCATATAGCTCGGAGCGAAACTAATTTAAGGAGATAGCACTACGAAACCATGTGCCAATAGACGTTGTATCACTTCTCGGCAACCTCTACACAATTTTGCCTGTGATATGATTACGTTTTTCTCACCGAGAGGCAACTATAATGTAGTAGGATAATCGAGCGTACATGCCTACAACACTTTGGCCTCGCGCACAAGGCCGTAGCAGTTAAGCGCCATAACCCTCAATATACAATATACATACATACTAGCGTCATTGTTCAACTGTGTGGCCTACTCTCGATATTGAATTCATGCGGCCGGCGTCCTCTACGAAATTTGAAGAGTGGTCCGCGACCCGTTTGACGAGTTGGCAACCACTGGCAAGCGGTGTGTTACAAAAGCCTAGGAGCACTGTCTAGTGCTACATATCGGCAATTGCGGAATCAAAAATAAGAAATATCAGCCTGGTTTAAATGACCAGTGTAGTCGACAAACACCATGATTACCACAAACGACATTAGGGTTGAGTACATCATAAATGCCGATAATGCAAGTCTTCTCGCTTCTCGCTTCGACGCACTGCGCAATGCGCATACACGTATATAATAGCATACAGTCACTAAAATTGGATCTAGTAAGCAAGTCGTAGGGAATCTCGGCAGACTGAGGCCGCGGGCCACATTATCATGTAAGACGGAAACAGTCCGCGGGCCGGACAAAATCCCTTAGCGGGCCGGATCCGGCCCGCGGGCCGTATGTTGCCCGCCCCTGCCCTAGGGTGTACGACAACCCCGGTTGAAGAGAACTGATATATGCTACATTAATATATTACTTTATGGAAATGTAGGGTGGAAATTTGGAATATGACGTCACGTGACGCCAGAGGTTCACGTTCGCGCTCAAACAGAACCTTTCAAAAACGTTCGCGGTCACACTAACCGAACCTTCAGAGGTTTGCATTCGCATCATCCCATCCCATCCCTACATACTAGTAAACGAACGCTATATTCCTTGTATCAGCATGCGGGTTTTACACGGAGGTGGTCAGTAACGAAGTATACTTCTACTTTTTGGAAGTACTCAAGTAGTTTCCCTATACTTCTGGTACTTACTCAAGTAGATATGATTTTCTCTACTTCTATTTCTACTTCGTAATATTTTGTGATCTACTTACTTATACTTCTCGCTATTTTCAGTTTGTCAAGCAAATGTAGTTCAATCTGTTTTCACGGAGTAGGGGAGATGTGGTACCGATGGATCAAAAATTGCAAAATGATTTCTGGCCCTCAAATCTTCAGCCGAGAATAGCAGATCTTTTGCAGTCTCAACACTTCGATACAAGCTCTACCTATCGCAGACATTTACATGAATATCCGCCTTTTCAAAAAATATTTATAAGCGTTTAAAATTTGTTGCTCGAACGTGTCATCGGTCCCCACCCGGTGGGTCCAGAGGCACACGACCATGGGACCTATGAGACATATGCTCAAAAACTCAAATTTGTTTACTTGTTTTGTTGTGTACTATAAGCTAAGTTACAACAAGTCAATGAAGAATGCATCGTCGCGACCTTAAAGAATAAAATAGATTACGTTAACTCAAATGTTGGCATAAAATCTTGTTTTGATTTACGCTAAAATTTACAAAATTAATGCCACATACATATTACCCGCAAATCGACATTTTGACTTTCAAATACCTCGTAATAGCGATAAAACACCACAGGTAACTATGATTTACAGCATATATATATGTAGGCGAGTTTCTGTTGTTAATTGCTTAGTTGGTCCATCTATTTTGCTTGATTTCGCCATGGTACCATAGGTCCCCCACCCCATAAATATTGTAATTAACTTGAAAATAGTCCACTCGAGGATGGTAGTGATTAAAAAAATATATGGCATTATATAGCCTGATACAAGCCCTTTACTTCACATCAAAAATTATGGCGGGTTTGTTACTCTGAAAGGTTATATAGAAAAATGCAAGGTTATATAGAAAAATGCAATTGTCGATCCAAATTTACTTTCCACCCCCTAAAACGTAAATCATTTGTCACAGACCCCATAACTCACGCAGGTCGATTTTTTTGCATGTGAGGAAAGATGTTGCCAGCATGCAATTGTAGACAAATTCACGGAGTGTACTCATGGAATTATCATGGAGAATTTTTCAAGTATTTTCGGTCCCAGTGATCCATCGGTACCACATCTCCCCTACCTATACATTTAATATTCATAAAAGTCAAGTAAATACCAGAAATTTTGTTGCGCTTCGCGCACAGTATAGTTATCGAGTGACAAATATGTTTTCACGAAAGTATCAGTGAATGTAATTTAGGTACCGGATTGCTTGGTTCCGACCACACTGCATTATCGCCCAAATCAAATATTTAAAAACAGTAAATATAGCCCACCATAAGGTTTGGAACTACCGTTTCTTGCAATTATGCAATTACATATCTTATCGAAATCTACCAGCCCATGACGTGTCCTGCTAATCTGGACAATCCTGCTTTTTTAACAGTACACCTGTTTTAACAGATCATCATTGAAACTTTATGCACAAAGACATGAAATATATTTTCCGCTTTTAGAACTGGTCTATTTGTATTTCACTTTCAATTCCGAGTATCATACTTTCAGTTCTAATTACCTTCAGTTCTTTTGTCTGCAGAACATACATATTGAAGCATAAAAGCAAGTGCGGTGACCCAAGTAGCGACCTGTGTGTTATTCTTGATTCTCACGTATTTGGAATCGAATAAACAACCTTGGAAGCAAAATTGCCTCTGTTTCTCGAAAATAAAGCTACACTGAATATAAATTTTACGATCCAAAATTAGCGTGTAGCCGTGTACTAATCGCACAAAGTGTTAAAACCGTATCCGATATAACTTCTCCGTGTTGCTCTTCGCCTAAACTTAGGCCTTATAATCTCGGGTAGGGCGCCATGCCATGATATTCTCTAAAACGGGGTCTTCTAGTAAACAAAGGGTTAGTATCGCATTTACATAACAATACTATGATGCAAAAAAATGCTTTGTCTGTCGAAAATTGCTATACCTCCAGGGATGCATCAATTGCATCAATACGAATCTAAATTTCTGCACCTTGTCGCATAGCTCAATTTGAAGCAGTCATGCGAACGAATTAAGACCGTTTTCAAAACTACTTATTAGGGTGGTCCTTATAAAACCAATTTTGGAAAGTTGTCGATCTGACCCTGCCAAAATGTTCGTTTTGGTTAAAAGACACGCGGTGTAAAATTTTATTGATATTCATTGATGTTTAGAGGTGGCTCGATGGATCCGAAATTTGACCTGTATCAGCTATGGAGCATATTTAGTATATTCATAGTTGCTATTGAGTCAACGCTTGAAAGCCTCGTCTGGTTATTAGCTGATCATTGGTGGGGGTACCATGATGACCAATATCATTTTATATTGCCAAAGCTCTGTTTGAGGGTATTGGGGCACTTTTTGTGGAGGTCAGCTACAACCTCAAATGCAAGCTACAGTTGCTCCTCGTTTTTTTTTTGTGAGATCAGCATAAACATCTTGAAGCGTTGCGGTGAACGTTCTGTGTGGTCGTTGGAGACAAACAATGTGAGTGTGAGTGCGAATATTGTCGATATATCTAAAGCTACAGTGAGGAGGATTGTAGGGAAACTGGGTTTTCCGTATACGGGGTTGTTTGTCGTGGCGATGTTTGATGACGATCTGCTCAAGGGCACCGACCATAATATAGTCGTTGCTATAAAGGAGATGGACTATATAGAGTATGTATTTATTTACTTCAAACACATTCCACAGAAGACTTAAATCGACAAAGAATACAACACTTATTTTGAGGAAACCTGCGACTTTCCGATGGTGCCTGGAATATCCGGAAGTTAAGTGGAAGGGGGAGTCTCGTTTTATTGCTGAATAAGCTCAACACTCATATTTATTGTCCGTCTCGAACGACCACACAGAACGTCCAAAGCAATGGTTCAGGATGTCTATGCCCATCTCACAAAAAAAAACGAGGAGCCACCGTAGTTTGTATTCGGGGTTGTTGCTGAACTACGCTAAATGAGCCCCAACACCCGCAGGCAGAGCTCACATGGCAAAATAAAATGATATTGGTCATCATGGTACCCCCACCAATGATCATCATCCATTTAGCCACCTCTAAACATTAATGAATATCAATAAAATTTTACACAGTGTGTTTTTTAACCAAAAGAACATTTTAGCAGGGTCGGACCAACAACCTTCCAAAATTAGTTTTTAGGGACCACCCTACTACTTATACTTACTTGAATGGATTTAAAGTTAGTCAATTTAACTTCTACTTCAAGTAGTTTAGGTGAGTTATGGAAAAAGTACTTCTACTCGTACTTGAGTAGATTTTTTCGTCGCTACTTCCACTTCTACTTGAGTAGCTTTCTTGACTACTCTGACCACCTCTGGTTTTACATCATCAAGGACAGGTGAACGTTGAGGAACTTATTTGTCGCGAAAGGTAATGAACGGCTATCTACCTATGGACATGATATAATTATTGCTTAATTTCCATTCATGCATTGCATATCACCTATAGTGCACAATGCATCATATAGACATAGCCTACTTCCAAAACCAATGGGAAATTTGCAGTCCACAAGATGAAGCTATTGCTCGACAATATTATACTATGACATTCTCGGATCTCTTCCTCGCACAATCATAGTTTTGATCTAGTTATTTTTTCTGCATTTTTTCTGCTTATTTACAATGACAGTCCGTTGACTTTTGAACGCAGAATCCCAATAACGAACAAAATATCTGAAAGCAGTGGAAAGTACACCCTTATTTCGGAACGTTTTATTAAATTTCGTCATAGGACTTTGACGATACATAAAAAATATTTTTGGATCACGATAGACCATAACTGCATTCGAATTTAGTTTTCTGGCTGACGACTTGGCCTGGCAAATACCATAGTCCGCTCATCACCGACGCGTACGATGTTTGCTGCACACAAAAATCAAAGACGTCAGATTTATCTCTTTGCGCTATATCGACATTTTTCGTCGCTAAATCGTATCAAAAATCTCTAAATATAGCGACAAAATCATTGGCAACACTGGCCTACAATCGTCTCTATAAGACGATTCCCAGCTCTCTTGCGCCAGTAGTGTATGACTGGCCAGACGAAGCCCTGACGAGGTTATGAATTCTCAAGTGAAAAGCTCAACAATTTCGTATCACAAAAGGGAAGAGCGACTATATTCACATCAGTTTGTGATTACCGGGTCATGCCATACCCATTCGATGTGAAAACGGTTGGCATACAGCTTGTTTAACCCCGATCTGCTAGGCCATATTGGAAGCGACCTTGGTATACAGTAAAGGCAATTTGCCGAAGTTACGGTTATTTTGCTAACAGAAGATGAAGCTACATTGAAACTACTTATATTTATCATCTAAACCAGAGGTCTCAAACTCAAATGTGCTCGCTGCCAATTTCCTAATTTTTGATGGCGCCGCGGGCAGCAGCACCAATAATAGGGGAATTCAATGTATTTCCGAGTAGGCCTTATTTGACGGGACCATGCAGACTGACATTCCACACGCATCTAGAAAATGTGATTTACTATTGTGAAATCACGCATGGCACGAAAAAAAAATCACGTTTTAAAATCTTTAAAAAATTTGTTGCTGTACTTGGCATAGTTGCGGTATATTTAGTTGTAGACTCCATGCGAGTATACAATGTAAACATGTTTACATTCTATAATGCGATAGTAGCCTACAAATGCATCAGGACATCGTCAAACCTGACGCGTTATAATTTTGCACCTAGCGGACATTTGACGTGTCACAATTATAGGTAGAATATTTTAGAATTTTACAGTTTTGGGGCGAATTTCCAGTTTAAAAAAAAGATATTTGGCTGTTAAATATTGTCGAATAATTCTAAATCCAAAATACCGTCGCGGGCCGCTCAAAACGGTCTCGCGGGCCGCGTGTTTTAGACCTCTGATCCAAACCTTGGCAAAGTGTGCAAATGAAGATGAATAACTTATGTTGAAGAGCGAGGGGCCGGGTTGTATACTTCGAGTAGCGAAATCATAAAGTTGGCCGCCTTTAACCGCATTCTGCACAGTTGACCAAATTCATCGTACGTAGCTCATACTTGAGAATAAAATGATATTCATGATCCCGATATGTTTTGTTGTAGATGTATTCCTTGAATAAAATACTACTTCTTTTGTGGTAAATATGCCCATCGTCCATGTAAGAGGGAACATTGGTAAACTGACGCAAAGATTTGAAAATCTTGCTAAAGGTGTAACTTATTTCGTCTCGATATTGCCTTCTTGCGACCCGTGGCATTGGCGAACCCTGATGTGGACTGACTGGTTGGATCTGTCTCTTGAATCTATAGAAAATGATCCACGTCAATGAACAACCTGTCATAGATTCTCTTCACTCAATGTTTCTCAACTCTTCACTCGATGTTGCTCAACTGAAATCTTTTGGCACGGAAATTTAGATGGGACAGAGCTGAATCTCATATTCTGCCTGCAGCAATGCATCAGACAGAGAGAGAATCTTTATTCGTCTACATTACATATCAGCATCACACAACAAAAATAAAACACAGTGAAATGCGACATGCATGATAGACGGAGGCTCGATATGACAGAGTCTTCAGAGCCGAGCCACCCTGGACAGGAGCAATTATCACAGTTGATATCACTATAATAAAAAATAAAACGAAAAGAAAAACAACACTATCACGGAATAATTAGAAATACAATGCAAATACAATTTAGCGGTAGTTAGAGATAGAGAATAAAAACATTGTTTTTTAAATTCACAAGGGTCTAAATTACGGGGATTAGGTGGTTGCTTATAACAAATATTGACACCAACAAAACTGATTGAATTTTGCACTAGACTGGAAGAGTGGTGTTGCACAGATGGATACAATTAAGTTAGAAGAAAATCTGGTATGATGTTGGTGGGTTTCTGAAGATGTTGAACCGATACCAAAATATAGGGTGTCCGGTCAATACCGAGAATGCTATTACCGAGAATGCTATTGCCGAGAAGGACAATACCGAGAATGGACATTGGACATTACCGAGAATGGACACCACCGATAATGAACATTACCGAGAATGCAATATATGTAATGCAGGTATGTTATGCATATGAATAGGTCGTGTGTACGTGCATCACGGCATTGACAAATTCGGTATCGATTCTCAGGTATAAATTTCTCGACAACGTCCGTTACATTAAGCTAGATTCTTGGCATTGGCCATTCTCGGTAATGTCCATTCTCGGTAATGTCCGTTCTCGGTAGTGTCCATTCTCGGTAACGTCCGTTCTCGGTAATGTTTATTCTCAGTAATAGCATTCTCGGTAATGTCCATCTCGGTAATAGCATTCTCGGTAATAGTATGGAACCAAAATATAGTAGCAGCTACCCCTGATGATAGCTATGCGGGTTCTGGTTTAAATCAGGCTGATTTAAATCAGTGTGATTTAATTCAGGTTTTTTTCGTTGATTTTTTATTTTAATTTTACCATTTCCATTTTATTGATTATTTTGGTTTAATTTTCGGCCGAGATGCGTGAATGTGGTTTATTATCGGACAATTTGCATTTTATATAAACCGGAGATAGCATCTCGTCACCAGGACCGTAACTGCCGCACCCCTAAACCCTCAATTAGGGGGGGGCTGAGCTCGAAGAGGGCCCAAAATTATTTGGTGAATTAGCATAAATTAAGGAGTATTTTTTGAAAATTCATGCAACTTTTTCAAAAGTTTTTCGCGCTAGGCGCGACTTCAAGTTGCTGCCAAATGTCTTGAATTTTGAGTACTCTTCCCCCAAGAAAACATACGCAAGATTTATAGAAATGGGCATGTCGGCATTGGCCATTGCCACGCCACGATTTACCAAGACATATAAAGTTCTAGGCTATGTAACATGTGACTCCAAGAAGTGGGCCAGGACGATCGGCAGCGAGAAACCCTTGGCCGAAAAGGACCGCCCTAATGTTGACCGAAAACTTCGTTATATGTACAAAATACAAATAGGTTTAATTTTCCATAGGCGCCTAAATGACTGGCGCCGAATATTCCTGTCTAGGCAATCTGAACCTCACAAGACAAATACCATTCTGCGGGGAAAAATTATATGCCAGTGAAGAAATACCAATTTGAAATCGTGTGCGTCTTTTACTGTAGTTGCCTACGTTTGGGCGATTCTATATATTTTTATATAGCAGACAGGAGGTCACTAAATAACATCATGTTAGGGAGTCGTACCAAAGGGCCCTACAGTTTCCTAGACACGTTACTCAACTCTGCCGGTAAATCTGATTACGTGAGCTGAGAGGACCAGAAATTGATAGCAATAGACATGCAATTCTAATTCTAATTATAATTCAAATCTTTTTGACCGATTTTATCATGATTTATCGAAAATGTTCGTGCTTAGCGCTGACTCGCCACACAGTACGGCGAATTTCGTGGCAAAAGCGAACAACGTGATTGGGGGTATGTTTATCACCCTATGGTAGCCCAAGACCCAATTTTTTTTGGTGGGCCTGACGAAGTGCTATTTTGATCCGGCCAACGGGTGTAGGCTACGCCCGAAGGTGTTTAATTATTATTGAGGGGTCCTACCTTTTCAAACACCCCTCACCTGTAAATATGAATACGTGAGCAGTGCGAGGATAAAAATTAATAGCAATATATATGGAATTCCCGATCATATTGGCCGATTCAATCATAAATTATAAAAACATTTCGCGCGTCTAGGCGAGAAAAGCTGGCCCAGTCAAAGGCGCTCAATAGATGACAAGTATGACGGTAAACAGCGGATAGCATGAGGGGGGCCCCCAGAGGTTCGGTTCGTCATCATTATGTAGGGGGGCCAAGACCAGCGCTTTTTGGGGGGGCTGACGAAATGCTGTTACAGCCCTGGGTATATAGTTCAGCTATTTATGACAGACAGACTGGAAAAGAGCAAAGAGCGATAGTCAATTAATATGTTAGGGTTTTGCTGTGGATACCAGTTAGTTGTCTGCGACATGCTACTGCTATTTCCGAGGCACTGGTGGGATACCGCAAACGCAGCGCTCCCCTTGAGTCTCTATCGAATTCGAAAGATTCCCTCATCTCTGATCCAGTTTGCTGGAAGAAACCACTCCATCGCCCAAGATGAAGATGCAACTATTATGGATGGTCCCGATTTGACTCAACATGTTTCCTCTCTACTAGAACAGCTCAGTAATGATTCGGGCGACCCATCATTAACGCCTAGGTTAAACGTTTTCAGGTAGGTTTTCAGGTAGCACATAGGTGGAACGTTCTCAGCTATCGGGATAATGATTCACAGCCCCACATTATTAAAGTTTAAGCGTTATCCTTCATCCTCTTGATTGACATGGTAGTCATTCATCCAATTTTCTTTTGTTCGTGTTGTTGTTATTATGAATAACAAAATCATGATTTGAATTATTTAATTGATTAAAATCGATTTTAATCAAGGGAAAAATGATTTAAACCAAACCCTAGCTATGCATAAATTTCATTACCTCAAATTTGAGACTGATATTTTATTATCATGGAAAGATCCTCCACATACTTTTGTATTCTAAGAGCTCTAATGTAAATCACAAACTGAGACGATCGTGGAAATGTCTTCCACGTACTCTTGTATTCTCTGAGTGATCTAGAAATGTAAATTACAAACGGTACTGACAGAGAGAATATATTGCTTCATAGAAAATAAACAGATATTTGACTGGAAATCATGATATCACATATTGTAAAGGTCTTATAACTCGTCGTCGACACAGCATTGGTATAATACAGGGTATTCCTTTTACTAGAGGACAGATAGTCCGCAAGGCTGCAACCGTAAGAAGAAACACAAGTATATAAAAGAAACACAAGTATATAACTAAACAGCAGTCGAGCCAATAATAATATGCTGGTCGTCTAATGTTAGAACTTAGAAGTGAATGGAAATAACAAGTTTCTCACAAATATGCCGGTGTTACCCAAACCTTCAATAAAATCTTTTCCAGTACCCATTATATTGTGAATCCAATCTTTCTTTAGCTTCTTGCAGTGTTGGGATCAAGTCGCTACCTTCGAGTCACGAGTCATTCCGAATCATTGCAGATTTTGACTCGGCAAGTCAAGTCCCTCGATTTTCGAAGGTGACTCGAGTCAAGTCAAGTCACTCGATGTTTGGAGGTGACTCGACTGAGACTGCCAAGGC
>KE601874.1:0-19563 GCA_000444245.1 Botryllus schlosseri
ATGTTTTTGAAATTCTCCATTTGCTGACGATTGCCCTTGAAAAGTGTCAGCTCGAAAAGCTTCGGGTTTTAATATATTTTACTATGAATATATTATTAAAATGTATAATAAATATTCCGTAGAACGGGCCCATCTGAGCAGAGTCGCACAAATTATCGAACACCTTACACAGTGTTTCTCTCATAGTTAATTAAAGAACGTTTCAGCCGTTACTCGACTTTGTTATATTGACTGGAAGACATGTCATATGACATGTGATTTCATAGATAAGCAAAGCCTCAGCAGCTAAGCACCACTCATCAAAAATACCAGTAAGTAGTTTTGGGTAGTTTTAAAGTAGTTTTGGGATTTCATTGCGTAAGTTTAATGAGTAAAATCGTTATGACAACTGCGCAAAAGAACCCTTGTATCACGATAACTGAACTCATTTTTGAAAAATAAATACACCTATTCCTATAGTCTCATTGGCCATCATTGCCTTAGTCACAAAGATGCATTCTGCCATTTCGGAAGCGGCCATCTCTGATTAGCTGCATGCTTAAAGAATATGTGAGCCATTGACCAAATCTACTTTTGGAAAATACTTACTTGATGACTTTTCAGAGCTTGGTTTTCTACTTCGAATTACATGAACTTGTTTTGTTTCGTCGTTGGAATTGGTAATGCTGCTTGTAAATGACTCAGAATTTATTAAATTGCTTTTTTCAGCTGCAACAATGATTACTTTAACCTCCTCTGCACGTGCTTGGTGCATTTGTGAGGTAATATCGCGAGGAACACAGCGACTCAGGTATACTATTCCATGTACATAGAGGCCGCACAATGAACCTTCAGACCGAGCTGCGTATATAAACCATTATGATATCCATCAATATCGAAAAGAAGCATCATGTTGTTTCTGAGAGTAATGATGCCTTCAACCGGACAAGCGCAATCTGACAGAGTTGGGCTTGAACATATGGAAACATGGTTTACGCCTAATTCTTGTTGAACTTCTAAACGCTATTTGTTAACATTGCAGAGAAAAATTACGTGTTTCAGATGCATGTATGTATAATGTACATAGGTGTATGTATAGCATAGTATCTTTGTATAAGGACAAATATATACATCGTAAAGGCAGCTGTCTTCACTCAAGTAAAGGATTGTTTTGCCGATCTTGAATGTTGATCAGCGACAAAACACCAATTACACCTCGGATGACTAAGTGTGTCAATCAGTTTACAGAAATGACAAATACATTGAAGAGAAATTCCCCAACAAACAACTTTATCACATAAATATGACCTTTTCACTTCATTGTGACCCTGTGTGATTTCCTCATGTTGATATTACGATTTGCGGAACCCTCGCACGGACGTGTATGTCAGAACTCGACTAAAAGGCCAATTATCATTAGCGATCCCAATAATTATAACGTCTTTGAAGTTGATATCGCTAGATTGGAAAACGATAGCTTGCGATTCATACAAGAGTATGATTCAGCTTCAGTTTTGCAACATTCGCACGCCATCGCATTCATCGATTGCGAAGATTGGATTTGAGGGTTGTTGTGATACCAGTAGCCTAGGATTTATTACTATAACGGGACCGATTAGTCTACTATTGGCCTTCAATTACAGGGTTTCAAGTAAATGCAGGTTTTTAAAGTGGTAGTGAGAAAAATCATTCAAAGTCAAATCATCTCACATTACAGCTACATTAGTTCGGGATTGCGTGCAAATGCGGAGTTTTACAATCGTATAATTACTCGTCTCGACGTTTTAATATCATACTTACTAAATGTTCCATTTGAAACCTCGGTTTCGCAGGTACAGCTTTTCGCGGAAATCGTGATTCGTTACATCATATAATTAATGAACCTTTAACCCTGCAAATGCATCCGCGTAATGATACCTTCGGAATATTTTCAGCTTTGCTTGCAACGCTGTTCACACGAACACGGGGAGACGACTCCGCAAATTATGTCGGCGTGAGATGAAATTGCTTAATTATACGCACGTCGGGTTTGGAGCTATTTGCCATTCCTTTTTATGCTGGACAACATTCGCAACACAGGGCGTAGCAAGTCCAAATACAACGGGGTTCCTATAGCGAATCATACATGTATCATCTACTACAGCTTGTTAAAAATTACCTTTTGCATGTAATGTTACTACTAAACCAAGGGTGCATTATCGGAGTATGCATAGCACTATCGGTCAATAACAACATTCTTTGATTACCAAATGCTGTCAACATTATTCGTCGTGAATGCATATAGCCTATAATGGGAAGAGGTAGAGAGAGCAAAACTATATGAAAGTATGCCTTTGCATATATGTGACATTGTTAATACTGAAGGTAAAGAGTAGCGCACAGAACATCAATATGCTTATGCGTCCTATGTGTCACCGGTGCTGCAAAAAGCGCTTATTCGAATAGATACAGTCGATGCGTCAAGAGAATCGCGCAAAAAGTTGACATTTATCTTACGGAAGGGTAATATTTGCTATTCAAACCTCGCACGCCATTTAACTCCGACGTTTAGCTAATAGCTACGCGTTGAAATACTTGCAACAAGTCAAAAATGCATAGTCGGCTTTTCATCATCGTACTAGAGAATGAGCTCCAAGCACTCCAAAGTCATTTGTCAATAGACAAACTTCACTGTGGAACATATATTAGTGTCAAAAACTAATTTTTTCAGTTCACACAAAACCACAGTAGCCATATTTTATATAATTTGATACATAACTACAGCATGTAACTTGTGGTAATGACAAAATTAAACATCGCCATCCATGATCAAATACGATCATAATGTTCCTCGCATTGTTAAATTCGAAATTGAACTTGTTTAAGACTGAAATATCTCATCTGAAACTCATTAACAATCCATGGAATGTAATATCTTGTTGGAGTGAGTTTAATGAATACGCTAGTGTTTTACACAGCTTAAAATAGCACGCGGATGTCTCATTTCATCGTCTCACGGCATAACCTGCCTAACCCCGATTTTTGCGTGGAAATACTGATCTATTATACCGGAGGTATCCCGACAACACTTCCTTCCTGTCCATATATTATTGTAATCGATTTACATGTTGAGACGGGACTGCACTCATGTGGACACGAGAGCAACCTAATACAATTGAGCTCTCATCACTGATGCTCTGTTTCCGACAGCAACCAGTAATAGGAAAGTAAATCTTCATCATAGTGGACATAACACGAAGAGATCTCTATTCATTGACTCTTTATTTACACTCATTGCCTGTATTGGATCGGTTCTCGGATTGCCGAGAAATTCATAACTTTCTTTTAAACTACTGTCGCGATGATTGTTCGCCGTGGCGAAGATGAAAGTCGCAGTCTAATCGGATTATCTCCATTAGTTTATACTTTGTTTAACTTATGAGATGATTTCACCGGAACATATATACCATGTCGCCTTTTGACATCTCTTCCACTAAATTCATGTTCAAGCCCATTAAAAGGCGAGCAGTAAAAACATACAAGAGCGCTATTCTCATTGATGATCTAAACCTGACACTTTGATTTAGAATTACCAGACATACGGCCCCCTAATTTCGACTCATTCTTTCCCCTATTAAAGCAGCCGACAGAAACTATAATCCTTTGTCTTACACGGTAATTGATGTCTCATGCAGTGAATGATTGGAAATTAATAGCATCCATCATTCTATCTGTACCAGCAAATTGCTGTGCCGGTGCTGATAAATTAAAGGTGCGTAAATTGATATCATAGCTCTTTATGAGTTGAACCAGGTCAGAGTGAAGTAAAGGGCACCTACATCATTACATATTCATGAATTCGGGATTTATGCTTGAAGTTTGTCATGAAAATAAAATGGTGGTAGTATAGTAGCCTAGATTTTGCATATTATGTTTTTACACAAATCTTTGGATCATCATCATCAGTTTATTAATCATTTTATCCTCCAAAAACCACCTTAAGATTCGATAAAACGAAAAGATATAGCAAGGTGTCGAACCGACTTGGTGTACTCTTTGAAATGAGATACCTACCTGGGCCTATACGAGGTAAGGAAGAGGCATGCTAACTCAATGAAAAGTAACAGAAGATGACATAAAAAGGCAAGTGATGAAAATGAAGTGGCGGAATGCGCGGTTGATATATTAGATCATAGTCCGGCAAACTCGAGCGGTGACTTGTAATGGCATAGTAGAACGGTGTACGGTTCATAATATATAAGAAATATTTTTTTGAAACTCGTGTATCAACATGTTCTGTCAAGTTGCGGCTTAAATCGTAATTTTACAAAGTCCATGAAACTTGACTGAATACAGTTACATAATTATATATAATAATTGATCAGCGGTAACATGCTGATGAGTGAACGCTATTTATGTGATTTACAAACTATAAGTCAATATTGTGGGACAGTTGTTGATTGAAGTCTAATCGATCCAGGGTTTGTTTTCCGCCCCGAGACCCTTATTCGCACCGATGATTGCTAGGCTGCTCATATAATAATCTTCTGAGCTCATGAACAATTCGGCATCGTTGGATCCAAATTTCATTTTATTTTAGTTTTCAGCCATGCAGTGATGCGCAAGAACACAAGCTTATGATTTCGTTCTATCGTGCGTTGTATTATTCACAATCAGCAGTGTGATATTGTAATCAAAATTATCGAGAATGAATCAAATTTCGAATTTACTAGGTTTATCTTGTGTGTCCATGTCCATATTTCCTTCTTGCTGTGACTGTGATGCAGAGAGCGCTAGGGAATTGAAATTCGAGGAGTTTCATCAAAGATTTTACGATTACTGTATAATATTCAGCTTCACAAAACTGTTCACATGTGTAGAACTTTCCAATGTTCGTGCGCGAAATATCGAGGTTCGTATTTCGAGCATAACGTTCGCACGAACCCTAATATCGACATGCGTGTATAATACTCTCATGATCCTCTGTTACGCCTGGACAAATAGTTTATAGATTTACATTACATCGTGATTGCATTGCATTTCAGTCGTTTCAAAAAATCTTTTAAACTCATGATTTCTCGGCTGAAAAATATTTCAGGCACTTTCATGAAACTGTCTTTTAGTCTGTTTTCAAACAACACCTCCGAAAATGAGAATTAGCCTATACGCCGAATAACAATGTAATATTATTGACTGATCATTTCAAGTTCTACCTACAAAATGATTGGGAAATTGCTACACCCTGAGAAATTCTACTCCAAAATGATATTTCTGGAATGTGATCATTTAGTTTAATGCGTATGAATTTGCTTCCATTATTTTCATAGGCATCCATATTTTCGCGAATAATTGATGGATACTCAATACAGCAAACGTCGATATCTATGATATGTTATTCTCCGGATAAGTGCGCACCGAAGTTTGGATGTGCTATGAAGAGCGCTTTTTGAGAACACGGACTTCCGTATTTTCTTGAAAGTAAAGCATTTTTACTATAAATATCGTTTTCTTTATAGTTCTACGATTGTCAAATCATTTCTTCGAAATTTTGTAACGAATGCCTCATGTGTTATTAGGCAACAGGAGAGATGGAAACATGTTCCTTGGAGCGAAAAAAGCTCTTGTTGAGGGACTATATATGCCGAAGATTTGACAGAATCGATCACAAACTTTCCGTCCTTCCAGACGAATTTATCCGCAGGCTATATGCAACGAAATAGTGACGGTTAAGTTAGATCGAGCACCGTTATTGACACAACCTATTTCTCTTTGCACATTTTAGCAACGTAAATATTTATAGCACTTATTGTGTGTCGGCTGGAGTGGCTACAGCTACATGATGATATTAGATCAAAGACAACTGGACAGTTCCGGCGACGTGGAATCGCAAGCCACGCAGACAAATAAGCTGGGATTCGACATTGCGTCGCTCGTGTACGGACAGTCTAAATCCAATTCGAAGTCGCCTTCCACCATCAATGATAAAGTGACAGTAGCTTCGGCTCAAGTATCAGCAAGATTTCACCCGTACATCCGACAGGAACATCTTCGACGGTTCGAAGATGGGTGCGCTGATAAAACAATGGGACAGAACGCTTTTTCGTTTGACGAATCAAACGTTAAAAGTAGACTCACGTCGACTTCTCCATTGCGTAACGGACGATGTTCGCTGTCACCTAGCTCGACTGACATGTCTCCGACTTTGGTTGGCTTTAACAGTCCATTACCAACTATGGCCAATATTTCCCAAATTCCCTATCCCTATCCATACCCTAGAAATGCCGAATCTCAATCAACTCAGATCATGGATCCGGCAATCCTCCATGCCATGGCAGTCGCTGCCGCATCTGGATTGGGACACCGTCTACCAGGACATAACCCGACGATCCCATCATCTCTACAAAATCCATTTATGCAAACTACCACGTCCCAGCATCAACCACAAATTCCGCATTCAACAATTTCGCCTGCAGCTCTTGCACAACGAGGGCATCCCTTCAGTTTACTTCCCGACGGGAGAACTACCTACAATCCGTGGCTGCTGCGTCAATCTGCGGCTTTAACAAGACCGTTCCATCCGTCAGCTACTGCCGGTAAGAAACAGCATTCACTAATCTAATTAAACCGGGAAATGTCCGGCGTAGATTGAGCTGCGATGTTTAGCGGAACTGGCTATCCGTCGTTCCGGCGTAACATAGCAATTTTTCACGGTGCGTTCAATTAAAATGGCGGCCAAAATTTTCGCGAGATGGTAATTTATTATATTTAATGATTTTCAGATCCTATGATGAGAGCAAGATTCGGGTTCTTCCTGTCGAATCCATTTCACCGTAAACCTAAAAGAATACGAACCGCTTTTACCCCTGGTCAATTGCTGCAGCTTGAAAAAGAGTTTACGAAGAACCATTACGTAGTTGGAGCAGAACGAAAACAGCTTGCAAGATCCTTGAAATTAACTGAGACACAGGTAAATGCCGATAGTTCAGAATAAAATTTGCAACATAGATTCAAATTTCATGATTTTGTTGCAGGTTAAAGTATGGTTCCAGAATCGTCGTACAAAGTACAAACGCCAGAAAATCGAAGAGAAGGCCGGTGTTCACAGGGAATCGCTTGGAGAAGACGATGGTGAAACCAACGAATCCGATGATATTGAATTAGAAGATGATGAAGAATTAACTGTGGAAGACGATGAATCTGATAACGAACACGCTTTGGATAATGGCTTTAGCCTAATGAACAATCAGGCTGTTTGTAATCGTTACTTTGTGAATGTTAAACACGAAAGACAAGACGATATCCCCGTATCGTTTACATAGGACTAGTTCGTATTGGTTTCGTCGCTAGCATATTATACCAATATCTTTTCAATGCTCTCAATCCTAAAGATGGTTTTATTTCAAATTCACTTCTACCTTTTGTACTTTATACAAATAAATCAACTTCTTCAATGAATTTAATTGTATCTGTAGGCCCTATGCGGGGAAGTCGCGTT
Source organism: Botryllus schlosseri (assembly GCA_000444245.1). Lineage (NCBI taxonomy): Eukaryota > Metazoa > Chordata > Ascidiacea > Stolidobranchia > Styelidae > Botryllus > Botryllus schlosseri. Next base: position 7,454 of record KE601874.1, read on the forward strand.
TTAAGTGTGCAATTCGAAGAATTCCCACGAAAATGTAGCCCATCACCAACACAGGCTAGGCACCAGTATCGGTTAACGGTCAGATTAAAGACAACTTCTTTGATTGGCAAGCTTGCTAGGATACCGGCAGTTAGCCAGAGCAAAATAAATGTATCGCCTAATCACAATATTTGCGGACCTGGAATACAGGCATCTTATTGTCAATCCGTACCCACATAACGAAAGTCGTAGACACATGCAAAGAGACAAAATAATATTAAAAGAACCAATTTTCATCGAATGATGACATTGACTGACATAGAACTATGTGGAGGAACATATCAAAATGACGAATAATAAATGTGTCGACGAATTTGATGGGTGTAGCGAGATGATACAGCTGAATATATTGGTTATGACTATAAGAAATATACTAATAAAATACACATGAAATAATCCGAATCTCGGGACAGCAGTAGCAGTATTGAAATAAAACTATAAATACCGACTCGGGCCTACGGTTTCTGACAGCTCGATGAAGTCACCTGGCGGACAATTTCCTAACAATCTGTTTTCTCGTAAGAGGTCAGAAGATACAACGTGTCAAGTGACAACTGTCAAGAAGAGTGTCTGGGTCCTTGTGACTCGTGTCGCGCTCTTGTTGTTGATGTTGTTATTGTCATCATTGTTGGGGTCAAGTTGGTCTGTTTAGGGAGAGAGAGAAAGAATTCTTTAGTCGGTTCCACTATAAAATACGTAAATACAAAGCGAAATATATAAACCAATGGAGAACCAGACTGTATAGCGAAGGGATCTGGAGATCATCAAGTCAGCTACAGCCTGAATGTGAATGCTGAATGGAGTCTATGGAGACGTGTTACATTACGGAAACTCAAAACAAAACAACACACTCGTCAGATAACGTGATAATGCGTGTGTGCGAGTTGAATCCTGAATACACCCCCTAACTGGTGTCGCAGACGTGTCACACTGTAATTCTTTCTCTATATGAATAACGGAAGTGGCGTTCCGTAGATCAATTTTTCACATGTTCATTAATCATTATCGCAGATAGTATTCTCTAAACCTAAAACGAATTTAGCTGCATTGCTATCTTCTCGCCTTTTACGAGTACAATTACCGTACGATGTCCAGTAAATTCAGCGGAGCGCTGCAACTGACGGATCTAGATGACTATATCGGACCATCCCAAGAGTGCATTAAACCTACTAAAGTTGAAAAGTCGCAAGGAGTTCGCCTTAACAAAAAGCGGCCAAAAATCAAGTTGGCCGATGATGGCACATACACAGAAATAAATTCTTCTTCCACTGAACCGGTGAAGACCTTGCCAAAAGCAGAAGTCTCTCTGAGCGACTGCCTAGCGTGCAGTGGTTGCGTTACGTCAGCCGAAACAATATTAGTACAACAGCATAGTCACGAAGAGTTGTTGAAAGTTCTGAAGGAAAATGAAACTGGTAAACAAAGCTATGTTGTCATCTCAGTCTCCCCTCAAAGCCGTGCGTCCCTCGCAAGTCACTTGGCAAAATCCTCGAAAGAGACAGCCAAAGTCATCAACAATTATTTCTTGAAAATAGGAGCAATGTTGGTTTTGGACGAGGGGTATTTCCGGCAGTTTTCGTTGATTGAATCTAGCAAAGAGTTCCAAGATTCGTTCAACCGACACAAAGATAAACTCCCGATCTTAACGTCCTCATGTCCAGGCTGGATTTGCTACGCGGAAAAAACTCACGGCAACCTCATCGTGCCGCATCTCAGCAGCGTTAAATCGCCCCAGCAGATCGCTGGGTCTTTTGTAAAAGCTCGCATGTCGGAATTCAAAAATTGCTCTCCTGGGTCAATATACCACGTCACTGTGATGCCTTGTTACGATAAAAAACTTGAGGCATCGAGAGAAGACTTTTATAACGATGTGTATCGCAGTAAAGATGTGGATTTAGTTTTGACGACGTCTGAAGTTTTAAACATGATGAAGACTTCTTCATATTCAATCGATGAACTTATATCTGAGGATATACCGAATATTGAAGCGAATGTACCTGAAGAATTGCAGGAGGCAGTGCTGACTTCAGAAAATTTATTCAACAACCCTGGTGGAGGATCTGGTGGTTATTTAGACTTCGTATTTCGGGACAGTGCGAAGCAATTATTCGAGATAGCCGTGAAAGACCTTCAGTATAAAGTCCTTCGTAATAATAAGGACTTTCAAGAAGTGTCGCTGTGTGATGAAAATGGAAAAACGTTGCTTAATTTTGCGTTCGCGTACGGTTTTCGGAGTATTCAAAATCTCGTGCAAAAGATGAAGCGCAAAAACTGCAAATATCACTACGTCGAAGTGATGGCGTGCCCGTCGGGCTGTCTTAACGGGGGCGGTCAAATCAAAGATTCCGATGGAACGGCTCAAAGCAAGGAAGCTCTGAAGGCGCATCTTGACAAACTACAAGAGAAATATGAGGAAACTCCTTCCAAAAGTGTTCAATATGGGGATGTGAAATTGCTTGATAAATACAAAGACACAGATTTGCCTAAACTGTTACATACCACATTTCACGCGCTACAGTCTGAAAACACTATATCGGTTGGTATGAAGTGGTAGGAATCAGCTGAACCTAGAGAAAAACCTTCATTCTCTTTGATAATATTGTAAATTTTGTTTTGCCCTTATTGATTAATCAATGTGGCGCATCTGTTAAATCAATTCATTAGAGATTATATCATGCCGTGCAAAAGTAAAAACCTGCATTCACTACGTGTAAGCGTGCCCAAGACAAACAAATAAAACAAATTTTAACCAGGTACTAGATTGAAAAGATGTCATGTAATGTTTGAAGTATTGTATTAACAAGTATCACAACATTAGAGAGGTGTTACATTATCGATTACTGGTAAGCATCATTGATCCCCCTACTATCACCAAGATAAATACCGACTAGAAATGATATTTGATTGTCAGAGAGTCTTTATGCTCATTGATTGGACTGCTAACGACATCTGCACTGAATAGTCTATCCATCTAATTTGTTGCATACTTCGGGGTATGGAGATTGTAAATTGTCATATCTCCAGTATTTCAGTAGGCTACCTTGTATATTTTCATTCGCGAACCTGTGTTTGTATCTGTGATACATGGTACTGTCATGTTACAATATGCTCGTGCACATGTAGCTTACTGTACAATATCTGATTTTGTGATTCGTTTCATCTGTTTAATTGCAAATTTTGAGATGCGATATTTGAGACACGTGAATGATGTAGCTGTAGGCTATAATTCCACACCCGTGCAATTTTACTGATCATAATATGGGTATGAAGCTCTCCCTGAATATGTAGCCTGTGATAATCACATATCATGGTTATGAGAATGAGGATCAACCCATAAAAAGATCATATGCAGGGAATGCCATCATTTAGGTAAGAGTTGGCGCCACATTTCTGATACTAAATATTCATTAATTACACATTAGCCTATACTTCATTTTATGTTGTGTATGCAAAAATCATTCAGCCTGTCCAGGGTAATTCTTAGCATCATTATTCTGATGTTGTAAAACTTTCCAGTAGCTGCCTACTTTGGGTTTCAAAATAAATTTCAGTCACGTTTCAATGACTTACTTGGTATTATGGAGAGCTGGAAGGTTTCGCAATAAGCTCATTCTCTTTTAAGCTTTATAATCTAGTCCAGTGATTCTCAAAGTTTTTGAGACACGCCCCCCTTTATGAAAGTGAAACATTCCGCGCCCCTCCCCCCCCTATTGTCATATCACAAAATGCAACCAGAATGCTAGTTGAGAGCATTCTCAAATATAAAATTCAGACTATACACAGAGCAATAACAACGAATTGGAGGTGCTCAGATGCTTTCACGCCCCCCAGTTTGATAACCACTGATCTAGTCAATACATGTGGTACATTGTTTCTCCATAAAATGTCCTAGAGTATGATTGTTTTAATCGGCCTGTCATAAAATTGTCATTTCCAAGCCAGATTAACAGTTCTTGCCATCGATAGCCAAGTAACATGCACAAATGAATGTCCTACAGATGGGTTAATGGATTTTCATTTAGCAAATATGATATAAGATATAACATCGAGATTTTGTGGGCTGGTATTTGTAATTTGTGACATGACAGTCGGTTGAATCTCAGGTAAAAAATTCTTGTGACATACCGTATCGTCTTTTACAATTGATTGCAGGTGTTATTTATAAAATGTACTGAAATCAAAATGTCATTTGATATTGCGTTTCTGGGTACAGGGTCAGGGTACCCCACTCCTTTCAGAGGAGCTTCATGCATGGCGTTGCGTCTGGATGGAGATGTATACCTCATCGACTGTGGTGAATGCTCTCAAACACAAATTATGAAGTATAAATCAATTCGGCCTGGAAGAGTTACCAAGATTTTCATCACTCATTTGCACGGAGACCATTTATTCGGATTGCCTGGGCTGCTATGCACAATATCAATGGCCTACAAGTCATCAAACGATGTAGCGGAATGTATTGAAAAGGAAGATATGAACTTACCAAATAATGCAATCGAAATATACGGACCTTTAGGCCTTCGTAGGTTTATAAGAGAAACTCTAAGCTTATCTCATTCAGTGTTAGCGTTTCAATATGTCGTTCACGAATTAGTACCAGTCAAGGTTGGCAATTGGCATTCAAAAGAGCCCGATTGGGAGATTGAACATAAAGCCACCAGTCCGTTGCATTTCAATGAAATGAAAACAGGACGCGCCATATTTTACGATCCGATTCATCGAGGCTGGTTGATTTCTAAGGATAAGAATATTACTGTGATGGCCGGTCAACTTAGACATCGGATTCCTGCATTCGGATATGTTTTCACAGAACCTTCGAAGCCCGGAAAACTAGATGGAAAAAAGCTTGCAGAAGCCGGTGTTCCCCGTGGCCCTTTATTCGGCAAAGTCAAAAACGGCGAGGCAATCACCTTGGATAATGGTACGGTCATAAACCCTAACGATTACATCGGTCCTGATCAGCCTGGAAGAAAAGTAGCGATTTTACAAGACACCTGCGACTCGTGGGGCGCGCTGGATATATGCCACAACTGTGACGTTATGGTTCATGAAGCCACTAATGAAAACGCGCACATAAAGCAATGTGTGGAAAACGGGCATTCGACTCCGTCGATGGCCGCGGAATTTGCGTCTGCGGCCGGCGCGTCGACTTTAATACTAACTCATTTCAGTCAGAGATACAAAGATAAAAATTTGCATGAAAACTTGGACGATGATTCGCTGGTTGTCGATACACTCGCGGCAGAGGCGACTGAAAATTTTTCTGGTACAGTTGTCAACGCTTATGACGGATTAATATATCCAGTGTCCAGAAGAATGTTATGAATGGCATTTGAGCCTGAGACCTGAGACGCAATGAAAATCGACAGTTGAGCATGTGACTTTATAACCCCAAAACTAACCCTAACCACGAGATTAACTGCTACCTAAACCCAATCCTGATCCTGAATTCAATTTTAACTTTACCCGCATGCCGATGTGTCGCATGCTATTATGCCGCACGCTCATCTGCCCACAAACCATTGCGAATGAGTCTGATTTTGTAGCAATATTTGGCTTACCTGACAAGTTACCTCCAACTTGAGTTTTTCCATGGATCATATTGAAACATTCAGTTTACGATACGGTAATTTGGAAATCAAGGGTATCGTGTACATTTTGATCACACCTTTTTCAGAAAAACTATAACTTGCATCATGTGTCTTCAACAAAGTGAAACTATTTAATAGTACAACTTTGTTTTCTTATGCTTCATGTTGTTGACTAAAATCCATCAAAGATGGTCGTGAATCACTTGAAGAATCACAACACTCGGTACTGAAATCTTGGTGAATGTATTTGATCTTCTAAGATGTGCGTTCATGGAATGAGATGATTCAAGATGCCAAAGATATGCTTTCCTGTTCTTGATATTGCTGCAATTTTGATGTTCAATATATGCTACTATGATGCATTACAGTATCTGAGGTGTATCCAGAGAATCGAGTGAAAAATAATCAACATTGTAATGGAAACTCAACAAATCCAGAATTCATGCTGAGTATGCAGCGTCACTTGTGATGCCCCTATCCAGAATATCAGATATCCACTCAGTTTGATGTTATGCCAATCATGAATATTGAATATGTGTGGAAAGGGCTGAATGAAAGTAAACACTGTGAACTTGATTCCCAAGTTGAGCATTTCCAATACCCACCATACAAGCAAAACTTTCAGGCATTCTATATAAAAGCTTGATTTCTAGTCTAGATTTCCCTGCTCCGCAATAAAGAAATAGCTATTCCTACGAAACACGTATTCATCACTGTGTTCAAGCAGGAAGTTTCAGAATTTTACTCCTGAAAGTGTACTGAAATTAGTCAAATAAGTTATTCTGGTACAATTATTCCTGGAAGTTGTTAGGCCTGCAACTTCTGATTTCAGGATATTGGGAACTTTTAGTACCTTTACTTGCTATTTGTGCAACTCGTCATGTCACTATTTAGCGTGGAATCACTTGCCGGTCGCTCTGTACCAACACAGCGACTGTGTGTGGTGTTGGTTGTGGTATTTTATTTGCAGTATTTATTATCTTATCACATTTTTAGTGTAGCCTATGCACCGTGCATACTTCATTTCTATCCATTTCAGTTGTAAATACATTGTATATATATCATGGCTGGCAAGTGGATCGATTCGATGTCAGAGAGGATTTTCCTGATAACTTGCACAGTGGCTGGAATTCTGATACGTTGGAGTGTCGGAAATGGATCGTATTCAGGTAACTGGCCTATTTTTTTCAGAGGTGGTCAAAGTATTTAACATTGCTACTCCAGTAGAATTAATGTCCTAAATTTCTACTTGAGTACAAGCAGAAGATGCTATTTGTAAGGAATGCAGAAACTGTTTCAAGTGGAAATAGGAAGTGAGTAGCTGGAAAAGCACGCAAGTAATTTGAAAAGCGGATTTGGTTGGAGGTGTCAACGCATACTTTCAGTATTAAGCTGGAGGTGGGCTACATTCAAAATTACTGGTCACATCTTCACGATAACTACTTTCTGCTTAACAAATAAAATATATATAAGTACAGGGGTGTGAGGTAGAAGAGGAAGAAATCAGAAAATATTACCTGTATGCTACTATTATGCAACACCTATCTGACCCCTTAAATATTTGCTTACCAATAAGCTAAGCATGAGCTAGATTTTTAACATATACTGATGTACGCAACGCAAGCTTGAACTGACACCATTTTATTATTGTAGGCAAGGGTAAATCACCCATGTATGGCGATTATGAAGCGCAGAGGCACTGGCAAGAAATAACCACCAATTTACCAGTCACGGAATGGTATAGAAATTCGTCAGACAACAACCTCCTTTATTGGGGGCTCGACTATCCGCCTTTGACTGCGTATCATAGCTGGATACTCGGGAAAATGTAACATAAATATGTTGTTTATCAGGCGAAAGCCAGTTGCTAACATATTTTCATTATTTCTAGAGCAGGCGCTATCGACCCGGGATGGGTCAGTTTGTATGAATCGCGGGGGACGGAAGGATATGAGCATAAGCTTTTCATGAGATACTCAGTTCTATTCACGGATTTACTGCTATTCATTCCCGCCCTGTATTTGTTGAGCCGCAACTCGTTCAAAAGCGACCGTGAGACTTATATGGTTGGACTCCTATACCCAGGACTGATACTCATCGATTACGGACATTTTCAATATAACACCGTCAGCCTAGGACTGTTTTTACTGGCGGCATATTTTATCAGCAAAGGAAGTTCTATTTTTGCATCGATTTGTTTCTGTCTGGCTCTGAATTACAAGCAGATGGAGTTGTATCATTCGATACCGTTTTTCTGTTACTTGCTCGGAGACGCGTTAAAGGCCGGTATCATTCGCGGGTAAATATTGCGATTGCGTTCTCCTTCTAATTGATTTTGCAACAACTACATTTCAGAGTGTTCAACGTCGGAAAGCTAGGAATTGCAGTTCTGTTGACTTTTGGATTATGCTGGTTTCCGTTTCTGAGTAACCTGGAAGATTCTCTGTTGGTACTGGGCAGATTGTTCCCCGTTAATCGCGGTCTCTACGAGGATAAAGTGGCAAGCTTTTGGTGTGCAATATCGCCGGTAATGTTTCTTTTGTATTGTCTTGAGTAGTATCTCTGAACATGACGACACGTCTGTTACACACATAGGCCTACATCTACTCGCATAAAACATTATTATGTTCTTTATTCACAGTAAAATTAGTAAATAAACATAGCTGCTACAATCCGAGATTGAAGCAAATTGCAGTAAATAAGTTCTCTTTAGGCATACAAGTGGCATTATGGTAAGATTCTCCCACATATATTCATTCGCACAACTAGGACACGGAATTGGGGGAGCAATCTTTTTTAGTAATGTTGTGACGTCACAAATATCCATCGTGAAGGCATGAATTTGAGGGAGCATTTGCGCCTTTCGACGCTTCCTGGCTACACCCCTCTACATATACGTTAACATAACACAACTTCTGTGTGAGAAAATACCCTTCCTTTGGCGATGCAACAGGGAGGGGGAATCCATACATCCTATTCCAACTTGTATAGATGGATTGCCTAACCTTCGCCAAATATATTTGTAATGATGTGCGCTCACATTTGTTTAAATTACCAACAGGCCATTCATTTGACTGCTTACTGCATATGAATCTGGGTGTCTGATGTGTCGGTAATTGTGTGATAGTGTGAAAAATAAGTTAGCATCATATGAATAACCACTCATTCTTTACCATGTTCATTCCGCCGTCCATCTAAGTTCCGGTTCCAGTTTTGAGAATCAACGTTCTCAATTGTCCTGGTAGAAATGTATTTTTCCGTTTCCAGGTGCTCAAATTGAAAGACATCGTAGCGCCGTCGGAGGCTGTCAAGATGTGTACAGTCGTAACTCTCTTGTTTTCTCTCCCTTCCGCTATTCACACGTTCGTTCGAGCCACTGTCCGAAATTTCAAGTTTTCCTGCGTAAGCGAAGTTTCTCAGCAATTAGGCTGATTATTAGCAGCGGTTGAAGTGACCGTTGATTCCTTCTCGGTACTGTCCATTCTCAATAAGTCTATTTTAGACATTGTCCATTCTCGTTAATATAGCCTACATTCTCGTTCTCGATAATGGTTTTCTCGGCAGCGAAATATAACTGTAACATATACACCTGGTGGTGAGTAACTATGTATTTATACTATTTCAGATTACTGGCGTACATTTTACTTGCATGAACTACTTATTTAGCTGCTTCTGTTTTTATGCCACTTCCCTAATAGTTGAAACTACATCTTTTTTTCCAATTTTGGAACTTGAAAATAACGTGCCGTTGAAAATCGGCGAAACCGCAAGTATTCTGCTTGCCGTGACCCGGACACTATGGCTATACTGATAATCGGATATTACGATTCATTATTAAACGAAAAACTATCTTTTATTCATCACTATTTTCCGAAGTACTGTATTCAAGAACTGTTTACTTAGTAGCGGGAGTAGTCTACAAATGGAACCATCTTCATAAATAGTGCCAGCTATATGCATGTAGGTAATGTGAAACGTATTTGAATATAAGTCTGTTATAAATCACCAAAACTTTAGTTTTCTACCTTCAATTGAAGTAATTTTGATTTGCTTGAGTTGAATTCTACAGCATTTTTATAGTGTGCAGCCAGCATCAGTGACAGTTTCAATTACCTCATATTTATTTTCAATAAACATACTCTGGCATAGATAAGTGGCTGTATCATTTGCAGCTTTGTGACCAAGTGTCCTTTCAATCCACACCCTATTATACAGGTCAAGATATGCAACTATTATTTACACGGCATCGATCAATTTGCAGGTCGTGGTGCCAATTGCTTTCTTTTTATTTTCATACCAAGTGCACGAGAAGTCCATCTTGATACCCGCTGTGTAAGTAGCCTTTTTGTTGTGGGACGCCACAAGTCCACCTAATGGGTGACTGTTATATTCCAGATCTTCCATTCTGCTGTATTCCGAATGCCCGTTTCTCGTGACTTGGTTCTTGCACGTGTCAACTTTCAGCATGACGCCGCTGCTGTTTAAAGACGGACTGATGGTGCAGTTTTACTCGACGAAATATATATTCCTGCTGATGACCTACGGGTGGAATTCCGAAGCTTTGAAGCCATGCGCGGTGATTTCGAGCGTCATCGATAGGCTTTCGTTTGGTATATTGGGGCAAAAACTGCTCGGGCAGATGATAAGAGCTACGGTAAGATGATTATAAGACTTATCAGACAAATGAGAACTGATGCAAGTTTATTTTATATTTATTTAAAATTACGTCACACTGTGTAGGAGCACATTGACGGTGAAGTCCTGATTTCCATATCTAAAGTTGCCAAGATTTTGTTTTAATGTCACTGCACTGGTGTTTACTTCCAAATCACCTGGCTACGCCCTTGAGAGTACACATCCCGAGAGATGGATGAATTTCAAACATCAACTTGATATATCCAGTGAAAATTTAGGCATTACTGCTTGCTTTTTACAATTTGGACTTTGTGAAGTAGAAACTTGTTTAAGTATTTGCATAACTTTTATGAGTGATCTTGTCACAATAGCCCTTTTATCACAGTGAATCCAGTTGTTGAAGATTCCGCATACTTGCTTCATTAAACGTTTGCTTTAGTCACGAAGATACACCTTGCAATTTCATAGGTAGCTATCTCTGATGAACCACTGCATATGAATCTAAGCGTCTGATGTGTCAGTAATTGTATTCCGGCCTGTGTGATATTGTCAAATCTAAGTTACCGGTAGCATCGTGTGAATAACTAGCCATTCTTTGCCAGTGGCTTGGCTGGTGCAACCGACAAGAGAGCGTAATGGTGATGCGCAAGGCTTCTTGATCGGTAAGTCGTGGGTTCGATCCCCGGCTGGGTCAGAACAAAAGACTTGATTAGTAACAATGGTATCCATGGCTTACCCCTTGGCGGTTGGCGCTTAGCATCACCGTGATATCATGGAGGTGTGGCGCGAGACTTAGAAAGCCTTACAATGTTATATATGCACCTTCCTTGTCCAACATCATGCACTCATGGTGTGCGTATGCACAGATCGTGTGTATGTATATCATGAGTCGGTGTATATGCCGCAAAAGCATCAAGGACTTTGACCACCTCTGCTGGCTAGGCTTACACCCCAGAGTGTCAAGCAATTGGTCGAAATAGCATCATAAGTGTTTTAAAATCAATTTGAATCCGCACCTGCGGTTCATAGACAAGGTGACAGTATTTTTTAACGTTCTCTACTGCCTTTTCCATTTAGGTCTTCTTGTCTTTGTTGGTCTGCGAAGCTTTGGTCGTCGGATTATGTCTGTTGAAGCCACCAGAACGCTTACCAGATCTGTGGCCAGTCGCTATTTCTGCCTGCTCGTGTGCGCATTTTGTACTTTTCTTACTCTTGTTTACTGTCGTTCAAATGAAGGGCTCCGCTATTGTTTCTCCTGCCAAAAAGTACTCGTAAATGATTTTTACCTGCTCAATACACGTTGCTGTGATTATGCAGTTTGCAATAGGACTTTGTTTCGACGTAAATGCAATATTATTTTCCATCTCGGCTTCGCTTGTGGTCTCTAGACGAGGATAGACAGTGGATTATGTGCTAGTCTACTAGTGTGGCTGGTGGCCAAGCGGTAGCAGTGACGTGCAGGTTCCCAGGTTGATTCGCGAATATATGTAACCTAGAAGATTAGCTGATTCAGTTCACGATTTGCTTCACGAGCATCGGACTTGTGCGGATTCTGGAATTTTGAGTAGTTCTAGTGCAGGGGCGAGCAACTTCTGTCGGCGGGCCGATATGGGTAAATGAAGTACTTGGCGGGCTGGATTACAGGTTATATAGGCCTACATAAATCCACTTATGCAAGGAAAAAAATTGTATTTGATGTAAAAAAGGTTGGAATTGCGACTTCTGTATTTTACATGAATTATTATTTCTACATTAAGATGGTTCGAACTAAATCTTGTGGCTATAGCCCGAGTCAAATTGGGACACTGACACTTAGAGAAAGTATAAAAATACAGTGTTGCATAT
>ATSW01082897.1:0-15515 GCA_000444245.1 Botryllus schlosseri
ATCTTATAATTAATATATATCAAGTACAACAACATTTCTATTCAAATAGTTATAAATGTGATGATTTCTTTCTTGCCAGGCCTAAATTGATACAAGAGTAAATCACATTTTTATGATGTGTGTTGAATGTCAGTCTGTTGTATCAGCTCACTGTAAATAGAACAATTTCATCCCGTCAACTAAGACCTACTTGGAAAGACATGGAATACCTTTATTGATGCTGCGGCCCGCGGCTTCGTCAAAAACTGGAAATTGGCCCGCGAGAACATTTGAGTTTGAGACCTCTGGCCTAGACTGTTAAGGCGTAGGCTTATATTCCCTTGCAAGTCTTTTGTCGAAATTGTTGGTAAAGCGACGGAAGATATTGATTTTATGGGAATATTATATCATTTAATTGCCCCAGTTGATATATTTGGCGACGTTCAGCAATGTGGCATTATGTGGCCCGAGTCGTCGCTAGTAATCGTGTACATTAATATAGGCTATCACTTTACTGAGACGTAGGGTTGGAATTAGCAATATGACGGCATTGACGTCACGAGGTTCACGTTCGCGTTCATACAGAAACTTTCAAAAAGGTTCTCGTTCACACGAACCTGAACTTTTCACAGGATCTCACCATGCCCAATAAATACCATCATTACAGACTCGCAATTGCAAGTTATTGTAACGCATATTTTTACCCCTTCGAGGGTTATTAAAGTAAAAAGCTGCTTTGACATTATTAAACTGTTATGAACTCTCAAGTTAGATTGAGCTAAAGAGCAGAACACACAGTATCATGAGTTTATTTGCTCTTCCCACATACTCGCGAGACAGAAAATGGGAAATCGAAAAAAAAAAGTTGGAGCAACTTATAATGTAGCGAGCTCTAATGTGCCTACTGTCCTTCATCGTTTGGACCTTATTTTCCAAGACATAAGGCAAAAGCCTCAACACAAACAAATGGATTTGCACCCTTTCGACACACTGGAGCCTCCTAGACCTTTTTGTCAGCTCTCAAAATCGATTTCTTCCAGCAAGCATTTTTTCCTCGTGAAAAAATACGTTTCATTTTGGATAGGAGTGCAGAACAGGACCTGGCCATCCAAGCACCAATAGACGTTTTTGTACAAAACCCAGCATTTTTTTGGCCGAGAAGGGTTTTAGTGAAATTGTTGACATCAAAACGAGCGAAAATAGCAGCCTTTTTAATGAGACACTTGATAGCTTAAGATACATAGTAACCAATTTGTTGCAAATCTGAACAAATAAATATTGTATTTTCATCTTCTTTTTGTATAACAATTTCCGGTTAGTTTGTGCGAATGAAATTTGATTTTCAAAAAAAAGTGCGAATGAAGCTCAAAAAGGTTGAAAAGCACTGGACTAGACAATTAAACCTATATGTATTTTGTATATATAACGAAGTCAGCATAAGGGCATAGACCCTTTCGGCCAAGGTTTTCTCGCTGCCGATCGTTCTGGCACACTTCTTAGAGTCGCATGTTATATGGCCTAAAACTTGATTGTATGTCTTGGTGGGTCGTGGCGGGGTAATGGCCCAATATCCAATAATAAAGATACATGGCTATACTTGAATTCGCGCGCAGCGCGAAACATTATGGAAAAAATTGCATAAATTTCCAAAAAATACTCTATGAATTATGTTAATTCACGAAAAAATTTTGGGCCCCCTTCGAGCTCGCCCCCCCCCCAAATTGGGGGGTTTGGGGTGCGGCAGTTGCGGTGCTGCCACTGACTCAAACTGTGACTCCAACTCGAGACATTGTGAATATATCGACTCCAACTCCGACTCCCGAGTCTCTAAACGCACCGACTCCGGCTTAGCGTTGAGACCACTGGAAGTCCCGTTTCCGGGATCCCGGGATTAATCCCAATGAAATCCCTGGAATTGTAAACAACATCTACCAATGCTTACGTAGCGCCATATCTCTTTTTTTGGTAATGAAACAGTGTCACAAACTCAGCTGATTGTCTAAAACAGTGGTCTCAAACACGCGGCCCGCGTCGGCACTTTGGATTTTAAAGTATTCGACAATATTTAACTTAAAAATATCTTATTTCGGATTTGAGAACTTAAAATACATTCTAAAACCACTCGGAAAACCTGAATCGCTATCACATGTCCAACTCAGCTAGCTGCGAAATTATAACGCGTCAGCTTTTACGATGACATGATGCAATTGTCGTCTAGCATGCTGTCTAACTTTCTATAACTCATTATTTCCCCAAATTATGCCAAGCACAACAATATTTTTAATAAAATATTTAAAAGTATGATTTTTTTCGTGGCAAACGTGAATATTACAATATTGAATCACATTTTCACAATGTGTATGGAATGCCAGTCTGCAAGCAACGTCATATACGGCCTACTTGGAAATACATATTATACCCCTGTTTGATGCTGCGGCCCGCCGCGTCATCAGAAACGACGAAATTGGCCGGCTAGCAAATTTGAGTTTGAGACGCCGGTCTATAAACGATGATACTCGTGATGCTTTCATAATTATGCGTCAATATTACAAGGAATAATTGTTGTTTGTGTAGCTTGTATGTGTATTTACTAGGGATGGTGTGAACGTGAGGTTCACGTTCGCGTTCTGTGTGTGAACCTCGGAAATTTAGAGGTTCGCGTTCACAACAGAACCTTGGTAGGTTCTACACTGTGAACCTTTTTCATATATTACAATTTTCACTTCATTACAACATCTTTGGTTCATATTTATTGCATTTCAACTGCGGGCCACTCTATACATGGCGCTGGCAGCATTAAAAATCAACACTAAACAAGCATGCACCTTGACAATCTCAAATGTTTTACTTGCTTTGTTACAAAAGTTTGCTCGAAATATCCAGGTTTCCGTTTGTGAATATTGAGTGACTCTCTGTTGTGAGTTTGACCCGCATTCAAAAACATCACGAGCAATATGCGTACTTGCGTAGTCAGCGAATTATGCTTATTCAATCAATCAATGAAGTTGATACCGTTTTCTGATGAAAAAAAATCTAGCAGGCGTACGGGGTCAATCTTGACTTCATATCTTTACTGCATCAATAAAACCAAATCCATACGATTGAGGTGTTGGCCACTGCTGTGTAGTGTATAACTTGTTAATGGGGTAATATTTGTAGCGAGTATAGAAACCTGTTTTACACTCAGCTCAATATCAATGTAGCGATACTCAGACGCCGAATACATTGTCCGGTCTGGTCTCGACCGTTAAGGCGTAAGTTTATGTTCCCTGGTATGTCCTCGTCGAAATTGTTGGCAAAGCGACGGAAGATATGGATTTTATGAGAGTATTATATTCATTAATTGCCTCAGTTGATACATTTAGGGTGAAGATAATGAAGTTGATTAGCGCGTTCGTCAGGATTTATCTATCCAGGATTAAGGAAACCGGTTGATCGCGGCGCATAAAGTTAGTGTTAATCTCATGATTTAACAAACTGGAACAACTGTAGATTTCTAGTTATCTATAGAAACTGCGTACCATTCCTACGTCTAATTATTCCGGATAATGACCGTGCCTATTGTCTCCTAGGTTATGGCTTCACTAAACAATCAACGAATTATGTATTCCTACCCGCCATTGCAAAGCGATAGCCGTTTCTTAGCTGTAACGTACGAATTGGACACGACTTTCATTTCGCGATGATGATAATTCTACCTGTTACAGTGGCAGTATCGTCATTAGCAGGCTGCTGCTTCATTATGGAGATTGTGGGATCTCTAAGTTTCATTCACCAACTAGCAGCCTGTGTATAACGCATTTTCGGATTATGATGCAACAGATAACGTCACTTGATTGAAAACTCGGGACACCGCGACTAGGGCTGGGCACAATGATTCGAGTACTCGAATCTGAATCGAGTATTAATTGTAATGATTCGAGTCGAGTAGTAAAAGATGAGTTTTTCGAGTACTGAAATTATGCGCTCCTTATACCTAAAAGTTAATTTACCATCGAGAATTATAGTTTTGATACCATTTTCCACGGAGGAAGCCTTGAAACCTTGATTGGCCGTGTACCTACGAGACATAGTACAAAGCTACGAACGTTACTGGAAATAACACATTTTAAAAGTCATCATCATCACACAACATTGTCAACAAGAGCAATGAAATCGGTATGGTCGAAAAAATACCAAAGTATCTTTAATGTGACGGATAACAGGCATTATATTCTTTGTGGTGGGATAAAAGGTACATTTTTAAACTTTGACATATTATATTCTGTTGTGACGTCATAATGACTGATACTCGAATACTCGACTCGACTCGAAGCGTTTTACGTGATTCAGAATCGAATCACTCAGGTACTCGGTTTTGCCCAGCCCTAACCGCGACTAACCATCGCGCGTAACCTTCTCCAACTTCATGCGTCGCGATTAGCAGTATTTAATCACACGATTAGCATTCTTTCGGATCAGCTAACTTTATTATCTCCACCCTCGGGGACATTTAAAACACCAATATGTAGGCCTACTTCGAAAATGTGGTATTATGTGGCCCGAGTCGTCGGTAGGTATCGTGTACATTAATATAGGCTATCACATCATCGAAAGATAGGGTTGGAATTAGCAATATGACGTCACGTGAAGTCATGAGGTTCACGTTCGTGTTCACACAGAACCTTTCAAAAAGGTTCGCGTTCACACGAACCTGAACCTTTCAGAGGTTCACACCATCCCTAGTATTTACTACTTCCCGAGATTGAGAATCAAAAATCTTAGGAAAGCCCGATCCCGGGAATTGAAATTTGATCCCGAAGTCCCAACCCTACTTTGACTATGCTTCAGACTGCGACTATTTTACTCATAAAACTCCTACTCAAACTCTAACACCGACTCCAACTGTACAACTAGTTTACTTCGAAATTTATATGTCACAGGGATGATTCAATGACTTTCATATAACCATCAAACATATGCAAAAACATTTGTCACCATGACATGTCAAATTGTTTCATTGTGGCATAGCATTAAATACTCACCTCACATGGAAGTATTTATTTCGAAATATCAATCCTTTTTTATATGTTACAAGATTTTATAGCACACACAAGCCGTGGATATTCTGTAGCCTGTATGAACCCTTTAAACACGATATATATCCCATCCGGTATTATTAAGATGTGAATTAAAACGATAAAAGTCCAGCTCTTTATGTATAAGTCAGCAACTGATACATAGATGTACAAATTTTCTCACTACACACTATTCTGATGACACAATCTCTCACTACTAATAAACGGCAGTTAGAAACGAAGTTTAAGGAGTAATCAAACGGCATACGTCCACATGCACAATACACATAATCAAGTATATTCGGAGAGCTTCTTGGAGGTACAGAACTTCAATATGCAATTGAATATACTATTCAATTGTATAGTCAAGTATTCATAGACTAGTCCAGAGGTCTCAAACTCAAATGTGCTCGCGGGCCAATTTCCTACTTTTTGATGGCGCCACGGGCCGCAGCACCAATAATAGGGGAATTCAATGTATTTCAAAGTAGAGGCCTTATTTCCGGGTTTCAAGCATAGGCCTACTCCTGATAACTAGTCTACATTGATCACGTCATTATCGAAGTAAAATAGAATCAGTGTTTGAATAAACCTTCGAATGTTGGAACAGATCAATAACAACTTGAACATAATGGATCTGTGCCATAAAAATAGAAATGTGCAATCGCCGAAGAATTCATTGGTGTTATAGCTGTGAAGCGTAGGCTACGACTAGTTAATACTCGCAACATTAAATTGGCGATAATTACATTTATAAAGATACCCAAGATGACACAAGATGTAACCAACTATACATCGAAGGGGCAACATAATGTCAATGGCGGTTGCCATATCTACCGGCTTAGATATCTAAATAAGCTACGCAACGCAAGCTACGACCTTTTGATATTTTACTATTTCTCTTACCAATTTGATAGTTTGTGCATACTGTCCTACATGGTGTGGACACCAGCAAATCTCACGGCTCAGTGGAATTTGTCTACGTCACACTTTACATTTGGTCAAAGGCAGTTTGACGGTAATTTTCGACCGGCTTGCCCGGCATTAAATTTCATAAAACGGGTATCAATGGAAAGCTACCAACGGTACTGATTGCGAAAACATTAACATTATTATGTCCGTGGCACTGGAACTCGCCAAAGTAAACTTCGAATGTGGCATTGTAAGTGAGTTTGGTATTGTGACACAACCATGCCGTCTGAGCAGCTCAGGAGCAATGCGCACGACAGTGCGAGTGTGAATGCTCAATCGCTTGCGCAACAATGGCCAATACGCTTGCAGCTTCCGGTGTTCCTCACCTGCTCCCAGACGTCATTGCTGCCTCACAATAACAAACTCACTGACAATGCAACATTCGAGGCTTCTTTTGGGGAGTTCCAGTACCACGAGCAGAATAAATTCATATTTTCGCAATCATTACCGCGGCAGTTTTCGATTGATATCTGTTTTATCAAATTTCATGCTCGGCAAGCCAGTCAAAAATCACCGTCAAATTGCCTTTGACCAAATGGAAAGTGTGACGTAGCCTACACCTATTTCACTGAGCCGTGAGACTTGCTTGTGTCCACACCATATAGGACACCATGGTTTGTTGCGTGCGTGGTTGAACCAAGTCACTGCATTCCGAGTCACAAAAGTCCTTATTTGATTGTAACGTTTGACGCGACGAGTACGAGTACGAGTACTTCTACAGATCGCGCCCAAGTCCAAATCACAATTTTCAGTCACGAATCATCAACATGTTTTACCATCATAAACAAGTAACCTCACGTAATAGTTGCTCTTCCACTGCGTAGTAACTTTTGATAGTGATGTATTAGAGAAGTTTGATGAGGAGTTATAGAGCGATTTTTAGGTTCTCAAATAAATAACTAAATTGGTAGTTAAATATTGTCGAATACTTCGAAATCCAAAATATCGTGGCGGACCGCACAAAATGGTCTCGCGGGCCGCGTGTTTGAGACCTCTGGACTATACCATACTTGAACGATTTATCAAAGATTTGTTCGACTAAAGCGGATGAGCTACTTATTACTTGAAATATTTTTGATTAAGTGAAGTCGGAAACAGCGTTTGGTTATATTCGCATCAATTTTACAAGCGATGTTGTCACTTACAATACCAAACGGTTTATTGACTCTTTCACAGTATCATGGCATAATTCTAAAAATTGCAACAGTTGGTGCTTGCATCAACGATATTGCGTTAGTCACGAAGATGCATCTTGCAATGTTCTTCCTTTATTGCAACTGAGTTGCAATTTGCAAATAATGTCTAATTTTTTCAATATCGTTACTAATAGCAGTTATTGTTGGTACTTAAAAATCAAATCTTATTTATTATGATTAATTTTAGGAGACCTTTGAATAAACTTGCTTCCATATCATAGAAGTTGGAGTCGAACTACGACTAGCGAAACTCCGACTCCGACGACGCTGGCTGCGCAGCTTTGCATAGTGGTCGACAAACAATATGAATACCACAAACAGCAACATCTGTGCCGGTGTCATCACAACTGACTTCAATTTAGGGACATCAACTACTGCAATCATCCCCAAAATATGGAACGATTAGATATCACCACCACAGGTTTAAAAAATCAAAACAGGCCATTTGGACGATCCCACTTCAGAGAGCATTGTATGCTTTTGGTTTTCCACAACAAAATGTCACGATTCTCGCTATTGTGGAGAGGGTACGATTGTCTGCAAACTCAACAATTTAGAATTTGCTCGATAAAATGTTTGTTGCGGAGGGTCTTGATCTTGAGATGCAAAATTGGTAGAACTTCATGCTAATAAACACATTCAGCTCAAGCACCGAGACTACAAGCAGTGTATAGTGTAATGAGTAGTTATTATGAATGAATTGTAACCAATTTGGGTGAGCAGAACCAGCGGTGTGAAAGTGTCTCGCGAAAATAGGAAATATTTTACGTTTATTTTGAATATAGCCTACGGTCAAACTTGCTACACATTCTGCCATTTTACACTCTAAAATGCGAAGCGAAAATATTATCTATCGCCTCTGAAATTTATGTGGTAAATAAAAGCGCAGAAACAAGATGAATCAATGTAGACAATTGGATCAGAAGAAATTGTAACGCGAAAGTATAGGTCATGTCAGTGTAACTCGGCCCGAAGCTTATAGGTTCAGGTCGGAAAAGTCCATCGTGCAGATTCGCGATACGTGCAATAACTGTCGAATTTCATCCATGCTAATGCACTTCCTCATAACACGCAAGCGGTTCGGTATTTTCATAAATCTGTAGACCAGAAATGGTTTCTTTGAAGCCTACATCGCACGTTTTTACTTCTTATTCTAAATTCGGAGGAATCGCCATGAAGCATCAAGTTCGAACTGTATTACAAAAATTACAAACGTACCGGCGTATTGTCCATTATCGCTTTCTAAAGTTTCGCTCTTCTTGGCCGTTTCCGAATTGGAATGTCTGCTATTTCTTCTTCGCAAAACAATATATAAAACAACGCAGCATAGGAAGCAAACTAATACGACGGTGGATACATAGCAAACAATCATGACTAGTGATGGAGTCCCAGAATACGGAACATTTAACGGATTGGAGACAGTTAATTGCGAGCATGTTCGTCCCACCGGCACGGATGTTGATGCTCATATATTGTAATTACCGTAATCTGCTTCGCTGTGGAAAAATAGAAATCAGATCGGTAATGTATTGCATTCAGGTCGCGTGAATAATTGCACTCATCAACACATATTTTCAGATAGACAAAGTAAGAGTGATTTTAGGGGTTCTGAAGGGCCACTGATTTCGAATATGACATTAGTCTTTTTTTTAATTAGCTCTTGTTTTGGAGATTATCCATTAGGCTATTTTGATCAAAATCTCCTATCTTCGCTGTAATGGCTGGATAGAAAATCGTCTCAGTCGTACTATAATGTTTAGGAATTCCATCTACTTATTACACACAGAAACTCTTTTAAATCAAAATACAGCAACAGCACTATATTTAGGGGGATTAGATTTATCATAGTTTCAGATCACGGATATCATGTACAGAAATAAACTTCAGTCATGTATATAAGTATTTACTTAGATACTCAAATAACGTGGCAATAAGTAAATCAGTTTTACGTCAACCACCTTTTGTAAATTTGAACTAATCAGTTGGAATATAATATTATTTATTTATTTTAAAGTACAACTGTTTTTGTACGATTTTCGCCTGTAAGCAATTCAGTGCAGTTTCTCGAAAGGTTCCAGCAATGATCTGCCATGTTCAACTCATCTGCCCTAATATCTTTCTTTTGTTGTTTTGATGTCTTGGTGGAACCTCTGTCCTTGCTAATCAACAAGATCATCAAGAAATATATCAAGATGACTGAACAGGAAGTGAACTTTTATGCTCATGTTTTTTTCAAGTTTCCCAAATACAGATACGGATTTTCGGACCAACTGTCTGTAGTTGGGTGCTATGTGATCATCTAAAAAGTTTTATTTACTACATCTTAGGATAAATTCCATGCAGTGAACTCCTTATTAATATGATATTGGAATCTTTCATCCGTATTCGGATATGAAATCTATCAAAGATACCGGATTTAAGCTCCTTGTTTGAAAGGGATAGGCCTACTTTAGGTGTACCCATTTTGTTGACTAAGCGGAAGGTTGTCCATTTACAAGTCAAAAGAATGGAGACGCATATGAGTATTGTAGTTAAGATTTTCAAGGACAGATTTTAAAGCCTGATACTCCTCTTCAATCTTGGTAGAGTGACCAATTGATACAGGAGAATATGTATTTTCGTTGTGCAAAAGTACAGGCTTGACAAGCTGCTTTTTTGACAAACAAATGTGTCGCACTAGGTCATATTAATATTGACAGAATGACTGAGAACGACAGGAGGCTTTTTCATAGTCAATTATCTATTTATGCGCAGTATAAAATGGGAAAAAACTACGATTTTCTTCCTATCAAGTGAAAAATTCAAGAGTAAACATAGTAATTTTGGGCTTTTTTACGGGTACAAATATCTTCTGAACAAGAACAAATCTGGCAAAACTAATATGATATTCGTAATCAGCAACCTCGAAAACCCAAGAAATGGCTCTCAGATGTTTTGCCAAACATTTTGTTCTCATTGTTCTCATGGACCAGTGTTGGCAATGCTCACAGCTTGGATTTCAAATGTATAAATGTGAATCGTGTGCTGTAAGTAGTGTTCTTTCCAAAGAAACAATCGGGGTGTCAAGGTATCGTTTCCTGTGAAGTAAAAAAGTTATTTTTGCTGAAATGGTAGTCAGTTAAGTGGCAATTGCAACGATATGAACGCACCATTTTCTCGGTCATCCTCGAAATTCAACCGAAATCTGCCGTCCAATGGATTAGCAAAGAATACGAAATGAAGAATGATCGTATAATTGAGATGAACTGAAGCGAATTCCGTCGATAAGAAAGACCTCTCCGGCGGGTCTGCAATTGAGGGCTGGTTTAGTTATCGGCAATCTTATATCTTACCTTGTGGGTAGCGGGTTGACTGTATTTATTTACCAGTCTTGTGCGGTAACACAGCTTTAAGCATATCACGTATAATATGTTGACGGGCATTTGAATTCAGATTCAGGCCAGGTGTTTCATTAAAAGACCTAGTGGTGATAACTAGCGATGGTGCAGACATTCGCTTCGCGTTAATGTTCGTTATGCGAGCTATATGGTGCTTCAGAGCTTCGTGAGCGCAAAACAAATCTGGTACATTTGATACTGCGAACATTTTAGCAATTTTCTCAATTGAGGGCTTGTTTAGTTATCGGCAATCTCCTATCCTACCTTGTGGGTTGAGGATTTACTGTATTTATTTACCAGACTTGTGCGGTAACACAGCTTCAAGCATATCACGTATAATATGTTGACGGGCATTTGAATTCAGATTCAGGCCAGGTGTTTCATTAAAAGACCTAGTGGTGATTACTAGCGATGGTGCAGACATTCGCTTCGCGTTAATGTTCGTTATGCGAGCTATGGTGCTTCAGAGCTTCGTGAGCGCAAAACAAATCTGGTACATTTAATACTGCGAACATTTTAGTAATTTTCTCAATTGAGGGCTTGTTTAGTTATCGGCAATCTCCTATCCTACCTTGTGGGTTGAGGATTTACTGTATTTATTTAACAGTCTTGTGCGGTAACACAGCTTGGAGCATAGCTAATGCATAATGTGTTGAAGGGTATTTGAATTCATATTTAGGCCAGGTGTTTCATTAGAAGACCTAGTGGTAATTACTAGCGATGATGCAGACGTTCGCTTGGTGTTATTGATCGTTATGTGAGCTATGGTGCTTCAGGGCTTTGCGAGCGCAAAACAAATCTGGCACGTTCAATACTGCGAACATTTTAGCAATTTTCTCAATTAGGCCTACTCATACCATAGTGTTCAGAATTCCTGTATAACATACTGGTACTGTTTGTATCAATGTGAATGCGTTGAAGGAAATTTAACAGAAAACCAAGAGGAGCTTCTATCGAATCTCGAGTATTCAGCTCGCAAGATCACGCTTATCTAGATGTGTATATTATTAATAATAAATATAATAATGATGTGACTCACTCCCGTCACTGCTACGTAGTTGAACTGGAAACTGGCTGATATGATGAAATCATGAGCCTCTATACATCCATGAAGACGCTTGAAGAGTTAGCAATGTCTTACACAACCACAAACTATATTTGCATCAAGTGATGCAATGTTGTTCGAGGATTACGATTCCGTCAGCAGCTCTACAATAGTGGGTGCGAATGTGCGGTCCTCACGGACCCTAACGTCAGATATATAGATGGATTTTACGATAGACTTGTTATATAAGAACCATCGTACGTTCTTGTACATAGCGAAACTTTCATAAAAGTTCGTGTTCATACGAACCTGGACCTCTCTGGCGTTCGCACCATCAACAACAATCCCAAATATGAGATGATATGTGTATCAAGTCTTAAAAATTGGTTATTCGATAGTGAAACTTAGTACAGTGTAGGTATTTTATTTCTCGATTCAAGGTGTGGCGTGAGCATAGCTTCAGGGGAACAAACAATAAATTTTCATATGTAGGCTACTGATAAATTACTTCCGTTTCTTGGCGTGACAGCCATCAGCACAGGGAGTTTTTCGGGATACATGGACTACATCGCGATGAAACCATTAGTAAGCACATATTGTAGATAAGAATTTTACATTTAATAGTATACGATACGGTATGAATGGACAGCTTGGTAATAAATAGCGATCGAACACAAATAATCAAAAATGATTGCAAAAACAACCGAAATTACTGCTTCATTATATTGGGATTACCCACAGTAAACGATAATATCCTCGAGTGGAGATGTAGCCTTTTCGTCGGCTGCCAATGAATAATTTGATATCACTTCACAAGACAGAGATTTTCTATTGTCTGATGACTTTAATTTGTAATTGCGAGGTAAAGTCTGTTAAAGAAAATACATTATCTTCGGAACCAATATGTTAGAAATATTACTTGATCCTAGAGCTAGATGGTGAAAATGAATATCCCCCGTAGATTGTTGGGAAATAAATACCCTGTTTCGGTATATAGTATATGGTCCTTACCAAATTTCAAATATCATTTTAACGTCAGGGGAAAACAATGTTCGGTCGCAAAAAAGCGACGTTGAATGGCGAAATCTTCATTATAATTTATGCTACGAATACATGCCTATGTAAAATGTTATCGAGACAGTTATTCTATCCGTTGTAGTCCTACATTCGTTTTATTTACATGTAACCGGCCACGTTGGGCCAATTGAGATACTACTATTAGAAGTTGTTTCGCTATATTATTATTCAGTCGTAATCTTGTGCGGTTTTGAACTGATAAAATTTTTATTGACGAATGAATGAATAATTATAGTGATAAATTCCTGATATACTCCACTATTTCAGGAGAGTAGTATACTTCTTCGTATCGCTAAGACCGAAGAGGATGGTGTTGTACACACCGCAACCAGCCCGAAAGTCGTCTCTCCACGTAGCATGTAACTAAACGGGCACCGTTGCGTTACAACATGTATTCTTATAACCAAGGTTAGCCACGGTTTAGAGGTGCTAATGCCACACGCTTTCCTGTACACAAATAAAATTCTGGAACTATACGGTTCAGACCTCAATCGGTATCGGATTGTAGATGGGAAGCGAGTGTAGTGTGCTTATAGCGAGACCGTCACGAAACGGCTCTGCCATGTTTCTATTTGTCGGCAGTTTATCTGGGCTCCTCATCGGGAACCTCACTGTAATCGCAGTGTCTCTAAAAGCTTAGAAACTGCTGTGGGCCGCGCTATATAAGTCGCCAGCAAAGATCCGATGAATGGCGCATGAAACGGCGTAAGGCTGAGTGGAAGAGTGAGTGGAAGAGAAAGAGGTCATGAAAATTGCATTGAACTGTTTCAAAAATGGCATGCCGTTGAGCGCGAGGTCTCGTAAGGCTGTAATCACTACTGCTGTTTCAGATATTACTACTAATAATATTAATTGTACCAGATTGTGGGTCGGAACTTTGGAAATTAAGGAAGAAATACAAGTGCCCATGCGCTGCCCACGCATATTTGTACTTACCACATTGTCAATTTTGTAGATGATATCATGAGCTGCGGGAAAACCATCGGTGTAAGTGCAATCAAACGGACGTTGCGATCCAACAGTTCGATTCAATTGAATAGTTGTTAAGTTTCGAGGTGCTAAATGGATAATATTAAATGAACAACTCCTATTTTCGTAATCACTGCTCCCAAATCATGTGATGTTAGTGTGCAATGGCTACAGATCCAAGAGAAGTAGCCTATATTGTTTTTGTCACATAAATGCGTTTGTTCTGAATATTTTCTGATCGATACCAGCGGTTTTTAACCGCCGTCCGCGGACTGGTGCCGCTCGGTGACAAGCTTCTTGTCGGTCCGGCGGATATCTTAGATTTTTTTTTCATCTAAATTCTGAAATGCAAGAATTTGGGTGCTTGTCCAATAATTCGACAAAGGAACGTACATACACGGTTTCGCATTAGAGTAGAAGTTCTTAACCGGGAGTCCCCTAGGGGTCCGCGAAACCGTTGAATTTGCATCATGATTGACAATATAATCATAAGGCAGTTTCGCATCATAACTGATAAAGCTACTGGACTCTCATCAACATAATGGCGGTCTGTGTTGAAATATACTATACCATGCCAACATGTAGACCTACTAATACAAACATATTGCTATCTTGACATGAACATAGAATAAAAGTTTTTCCTAATCTGTTATAAAGGGATTGAAACCGCACCACGCAATTCCGTTTCCTCTAGAGATATCCGTAATCACTATGCTAAAAATCTTCAAGATGAGCTGCTGGATAGAAATGACCTGGACGTAATATGTCCATTAAAAAATCCGTCTCTCAATTTTGGTGTCAAATATGTGGCGATGATAACTGAAGGTGTTGTCGGAAGTGTTATACGTTCTTATTCTATTTCCCTCCACCTATCTTCGTGGAAATGGATTCGGCTCACGTTTATATCGAATCGAACGCGCAGATTTGCAAGACACGAACAATCGAACACGTAGGCTTATTTCAAAAATCCAGCTGCAGAATTTGTTTTGAAATAATGAATATCTCCATAATTTCTACGTATTGTATGATGTTATTTTCATAAAAAATGAATTTACTGCTGGTATCACTTGTCTATGAATAGTTGTAGAAGACAGACGGTGGTGGCACGATAATTGATCGAATTTGAGCAAAAAAAAATTTGGGGTCCGTGACGGTTCAAAAGGGGTCAAAGAAGACGAAAAGGTTGAGAACCTTTACATTAGAGAGTTCATGGCCTACTTTAGGCGTTCGTCAGAACTATTCAAGTGTTATAAGAAACTCTCTAAAGGTGGTCTACAACCTGTTTTTGATAACTTCTATGTGACAGTCTGACAGATACGGAGACATTAAAACAAACATCAATTAAGTGACTTTCGGCAGTATAATAGAGCATATGGCAAATAGCAAAGCCACATTTCTTTCAAAGGACACTTAACAATCATAATCAAGTTAGTGGTCTTTGAAGGGACTTCGCCTTGCAGAAGCATCAATAGAACCACGCCAAAATATCTAGTATCAATAATGCATGCATCATTAAATGACGTTTACACTCAAGTAATCGTTATTAAATGCTGGGTGAATTTTAGTTTTCAAGGTTTACCGATCCATATGACTTGCTTTGAAGTTTTACCGGTCCGCGAGTTCAAAAACGTAGAAAACCACTGATCTATAACACAAGAGACCCGCGACTTATGTATCCCGTCTATTCGAGTATACATTTAGGAAAATATCACAGTAATTCTTCAAAATAACTACTCAGCTATTGCTTTATTTGCCCTCGAGTTAATCGGAATGCTAACATTAGGCAGACAGCAATATATCTATGATCAATAAGGGATGCCTGATATCTGTGTGACTTTCTGAG